>JAQFXZ010000161.1:0-28373 GCA_034694025.1 Ceratophysella scotica | reverse complement strand
AAGCGACCCCATGACACTCCAGCACGACACGTATCACCCTGTATTGACTAAAATCGTCCTAAAGTATATGAAGGGAGCCGGAACACTGAACATCTCAATTGTTGTCAGGCCAAGTATAAAAAGTGCTAAATGATTTATTTTACGTTCCTTCCTTCCCCAATCTCTTCCTTTCTCTCTCATTTATAAGATTGTCCATTTATTTTTCTCATCTTCTCTTCTTCCTGCTCAAGATCTCCTGCTAGGCCTCAGCTCATCTTCACTAACTCATGCATACCAGAGAAAGAACTGGACTCCACTCCACACGAACAAATTCACTACTAAACTACTCTTCAACTTTTGCTCTCAATATAAATCAAGCGGCCGAGTGAGCCGCCGCTTTCTCTGCAAGACAGGAGTGAAAGTCGGAGAAAGTTCTCAAACACTTTTCAGCCTCTTGGAATTCTAAACAGTGAATAAAGTTCCAATTCTCCAGATTAAATATTGCGCGAAGCACGTCATAAGACCTAACCGAATAAGACCTAAAGTCAAAAGGCCTAAAATAATAAGCCTACGCTGTAATAATACCTACGGCACAATTTGGCCTAAATGAATAAAGCCTAAAATAATAAGGCCTACACTGCAATAAGACCTACGGCATCATAAGGCCTAACCGAATATGGTCTAAAATAAAAAGGCCTAACCTGTAATAAGAGCTACGACATGAAAAGGCCTAAACGAATACTGGTATGTAAGTGCATTTTGGACCCTGCAACACAAAGTTAATGCCTGCGGCTCCAAAATGCATTTACATGCCAGTATTCCTTTAGGCCTTTTTATGTCGTAGCTCTTGTTACAGGTTAGGCCTTTATATTTTAGGCCATATTTGTTTAGGTCTTATTATGCCGTAGGCCTTACTACAGTGTAGGTCTTATTATTTTAGGCGTTATTCATTTAGGCCAAATTATGCCGTAGGTCTTATTACAGCGTAGGTCTTATTATTTTAGGCCTTTTTTTCTTTAGGTCTTATTCGTTTAGGTCATATGACATGGAAGGATATTGCACGTACGCCAAGAAACCTTAATCCTATGACACGCGGAAATTATGGATTTCATGACAATTCGGTATTTTATCAAATTACACAAATTTTATTTTAAATCATCATCCGCTACGAACTGCGCGAACATGTTGAGCCATTAACTTTAATTTCTGCTAGCTTTTCAATATGAAATTTTTTTATTTAAAAAATAAACGGCGTACGCATATTCATTTAAATATATAATTTGAAGTCTGTTCAACGCATACCTACGCATGCCTTCATTGCACAGAAAGTTTCGAATTTTCCCCAGCCCATATCAATAATTCACCAATTAATTTCAGTAAGTTTGTTTAGGTGTACTAAACGTGTCACGGAAGGCGGAGGCATGAGTTGACAAAGTAGAGACCGCTTATCGTAAACAAGGGAAAGCAGCTGGGTCTTGTTTCCCAAAGTAATTCAGGCCAGAGATTAATACATTAGTTTGAATAGGTTCTATTTCCATAGTAATAATTTCAAAACTCATAATACGAACCCTCCGCTGGTTCTAATTACAAAAGCCGAATTAGTGTATGGAATTATGCAAAGCCCTAGGGTTGGCCGTTGGACCTGTCGTCGAGTTAAAGCGTGGAAGTGAAAGCGTGTCCAATTCTTTGTTTGGTGGACGATATTTTGAAATTCAACACTGGAAAAACTACACTTAACTTTTGGTCTTAATTCGGATTTTCTTATGCATCATTCTCGATGATATTTTGCCGGCGTGGAGCAGGATCTGTTTTGTTCATTGGCCAATTAGCCTTTGAATCATTTGAAATCAGGTAATTAAATTCTCCGTCTCAGACAAACACCGCTATACGATGAATAGCTACACCACAGGTCACCACAAGACACCAAAAGTCACCGCAAGTCACCAAAAGTCATCAGAAGTCACCGCAACTCACCAAAAGTCATCAGAAGTCACCAAAAGTCGACCACAAGTAGTCAAATATAAACCTTCGCACCTTTACAAAAATTATTATTTTAATTCCGATTTTTCGGACACTTGATTTTGGCAAAAAAATTCAATGTTAAAGCATCATTCTTCAAGGTCATCAAAAATGCCGCTTAAGCGCTGAACAATACATAAGTTTACAGCTTGGTTTCAATTCAATATGATTCAACTTAAAAGTGAGACTAGTGCCTAGCCTACTGAAAGGAAGGCTCAGACTCAAAGCACAGGACTCGTCCCATTCTTTTCTAACTCTCCGCTTAGCCATGATTAATCACCCAGTTTAATTTGGCCCTGATGAGCAATTAAGAGCCACTCGGCGCCCCGATTAGTGCACTCAAGTTGTGGGTTGGAGAAATAGGTGGAGAAAGTACGTTTTCTCTCACGTACAGGACTCCAGCCCTGCTGCCTGCTCAAAAGAAAACTTCTTCATTTGCATTTTCTCAGTGGTCGGGTTTCCTAATGTCCCAATCCCAACAGTCGGATCAAAATATGATTCCATCTTCTAGTCCAATGTCTAAGAAATTCAACTTTCTTCTTTCTTCTCAAACTTCTATCCGAGAAACCTGAACTTGAGTGAGTTATGTCACAGATAAAGATAAGTCTACGGTAGGCATTGAGTTACTCCTTGCGTGTGGATCTGGCTCTGCAAGTGAAAGTTGGGTTTATACCTTCACTCTTTTTATAAAGATTGAAGATTTCTGTTGTTGACAATTATTATAGGACGGATACGAATCATGCGACAGAGTAGAAGGAAAATCTGACGGGTTGTGAGCAGGGTTGGGTTTCAGGGTTTTGAAACTGATTTGGTAAAACTTTATCCAACTATAACGACACTAAAATGCGAATTATTCGTGCCTTCTATAGGGCTTTTTTTTGTGTTTTTATTTTACCGTCTTTGAAGCCAAAGCTGAATTTTAAATCCAGCTCAACCTGTTATAACTCAAAATAATTCAGATCCATGAGACCTTAAAAAATTATTTTTCTTATAGATGCACGAGATACCTTCAATTTTAAATTTCGGAAATGTCAAAGATATTATTTAGGACGTATTCCTCTAACTGCTTTGTTGCACTAATTTACCAAACGATGTATTTTTTTTTAAATTTAGATTTTAAGTCCGCTTAAATGAAAAAGTTTGCCAGTTGTTGGTTTGCCAAGTTTGGGATCACATTGGACTCATGGAGAGAAAGTCAATATCTGAATTCTTTTAAGTTGTAACAGATTGAACTGAGTTTAAAATTCGGCTTGGGCTTCAATGACGGTAAAAAAAATTAAAATTGAAGAGATCTCAGGTATAAATGCATCAATCTATAAGAAAAATGACTTTTATTAGAATGACTCAATTTTTGGTACATTTCCCCATAATTTGCCTTAATTTCCAAAATAGGATTTTAAATTGGAAGTCTTTGTGTTTTGCCTGCATTAAAAAACAGAGTTTAATGTGAGTCCAAAACTTTTTAACCCTTCACCAACTTTTTCTTTATTCAATTGAACTTAAACTCTGAATTTAAAAAGAATCCATCGTTTGGAAAATTAGTGTGACAAAGCAATTAGGAATAAGTCCAAAATAATATCCTTGATATTTCCAAAACTTAAAATTGGAGGTAGGAATATCTAGCGTAGAAAAATGATTTCTTAAAATGACTCAATTTTTGGCACATTTTCTATATACTTTATTCAAAACCTAAGCCATTCGGTAAAAAATACACAAAGATTTCTGTATACCTTTGGCATTTTAGAAATTCAATTTTGAAGGTATTTTGTATCGTGTGAATGTGTACGTGTATTGTGTGTTTATATATAAGAAAATGGTATTTAATAAACGACTCAATTTTTGGAAAAATTTGCCGCATAATTTCGAAAGTCAAGTCGCTACAGTTATTTCATAAACAATCCAAAATATCTTTGACCTGTCCGAAATTGAAAATTGAAGAAAACGATTCTTTAAAAAAAATGGCACAATTTTGTTGCTTATTGCTGACCTTATATTCCAAAACACAAGCCAGTAAAGTAAGTCACTGCAGCACGAGAGCTTGCAACTTTTGCTACAAGATTTGGTAACAGTTAGCAAGGTGATTACAGAATTCATTGACGTGTGTCGTGGACGTGTGACGTTTTGATCTGCCTATTTCAGTCCCAAAGCCCAAGCTGACTCTTCAAAAGCGGCATTATACTAATACTAATACAGAAGAAAAGTCCAAAGAAGAATAAAACTTGAGCCATTATTTCCAAACGTGAGGAAACTAGGAAGTTCAACTTCAACTTAAGCTCCTCGCCTAGTCAGAATAATAATAAGTTAATTCGGATAACAAGCGCAAGGAATCTAGAACGTCGAACGCACTATTGTCCCATATGCATTTGCATCACAAACTAAATCCAATTTGGGACAAATACACGGAAATTAATTGAATGCATTGTTTGATTAGAAAAACCAGTTAACCTTTACCGCAGTGGATTATAGCCCAAGCCTCAGAATTGAGTTAGTGGAGAATCCTTTGGATTCCAATCTCATTTTTCCAGTTACCCGATTTTCTAGCCTGCCACCCATTTTCCTTACGGAAGTTGTGAAAGGAGAGAGTTATTGCCTCATTCCTCACTTGACAGGCATATTCCGTTCTCCAAACAACTGTTTACTACTCCAATAATTCAATTTCTTGGAGTTGGAGGTTATGCGGTCTCTGAATCCCATCAGGCGTTCTCTTCCCAACTCACTAGATTATTTTTTAGCATTCGGCTAAACCTCAAGCCAAGGAAGGACCCCCAATGCTTATTATAATCAACTGCACAGAAGAGCCTGAGTGGCATGTGGTAAAGTGATTGGAGTCTAGGATCTAAGAATCACTTGGATTTAGGAACCGCGTGAAGCCAGGACGGATACTCAAGAGTCAAGATCTCATGAAGCTAAGATTCTACCAATTTGATCTGATAAGAAATGGGAACTACCTAATGACTTTCTCACAGCTCTCATCTGATTTCATGTTAACCAAGCTGGAGGATCAGGGTTTTATGTGAATTGCTGAGAAATCCAAAATATGTAAGTGCAAAGTTCAGCCTCTTGTCACGCCAGTGTTAAATCTTCAACTATTTTTTAATTAAATAATTAAAATTGCTGCTAAGTTTTACCGTGCAATGAACTCTGCAAAGCATTTTAGAATTTGGTAAAACACTATTTCAATTTACAAAGTTTAATTACTACTTTTTTTTACCACATTTTTAAAGTTTCATCTTCATTAGCCTTGAAATGAAATGCACAAATTAGCGAATTGGCTAATTTGTCCATAGGGAATTCGTGGTGATCACGCTTTAATACGGTTTCGAAACGTTTGACCTTGAATTTTAAAAGGAATTTTGGAAATAGGTATTTTTTTATATAAAAATATTAAATCATATTAAAGCAAAGTCAATTCTAATTAGGTACTTTAAGAAAATATTATCAAAGCAGCTTCAGATGTTGCGTTTATTAGGGGTTTTATTCCACATTTTACTGTATTTCTGGTAAAGGTTTGTAAAGGTTTGAAAAACCTGTAATTTGAATTCAAAAATATTAATATTGCTGAAAATACTTAAAATGAATTTTCTATGTTCATGCAAGTTCAGTAAATTACTGACAAGAGAAATTAATGGATTAAAAAAAAAGAACTTGCCATTTTTGGATATATTTGAAAATTTGCAAGGCGTGATACTGAGATTTTTGCCACATACTTATGAATTGGCTCAAATAACATCCTGCAAATAAACCGAACGAAATCTACACATGAAAAGTACTTACTAAAGTTTAGAACAAATTTTCGTCATAGGCAAAATTGAGCTTTTTTGTATTTATGGAATATCGTTCAGCTTTTGTTTGGCTTTCAGTATTGATCCATGCTATAAATATCCATGATGCATCATTTTAAAGCAAGTAGTTGAAGTTGAATTTGAAGCCCTTAAAAGTATGCAGAAGAAGTTAAAATTAAAGATTTACATTGCAGTGAAAGTTCAACAACAAGGTTCATCGTACAGCAAGTACAGAATTTTGAAAATCGCATGAACTGTGAAACGCTTTCGATCATTCTAAATTCCAATTATAGGAAAATACTGCTACAATATTTTATATTTTGCAAATATGATCAAACTGTTCCATGCAAAAACTGCACAATAAATGCATTCTATTCAATTCGATTCGAACATCGATTTGAGCATAACCGACTAACGGAATTCAGAAAATTAGAGTATCCGAAATTGTGTTATCAAAATACCTGAAAACATTTTCGATGGTGCGAGAACAATTCAGAATTCAAAAAAATTATTGAACGACCCTCATTCTGTATTTTGAAAAATGTCTATTTTTGAAAGCAAAAAGACGAAATCTTTCAATTTTATGCAACGGCACACACGTATGCCAGTTGCCAGTGCAGTTATTTAATGGCGCTACTAGTAGCACCGATATTTCAACGTAAAGTCAGAAAATCTTCCCGAAACAATGGAAAAAGTTCGACTCATGCTTCATGAGCTTGACGGAAGGAGCACTCAAGGTAGTCCTAAAGCATCCACATGCATCAGTGGGTTGTTGGTCTATTAAACAGGGCGAATGATGCTCGACCAATAATGGTAGAGGAATGGGCATAATAAATTCTTACCTCCAAAACCATAACTCATCTTAATCCCCATTCTTGTACTGCCAACACAAAGAAACTCTTCTGTACACTTCCAATTTATTTTAAAATTAGTAACATTTGATCAAATATTCCGTGAACAATGAAATAGGAAGCTTCTTTGTTCAGTTGAGCGTGGTAGGGTGAAAGCGTCAGGAACTTCAGTGAGTTATGAAGGGAAGAAAGCGTTTTTCTGGCGGTTCAACTTTCACTGGGCTCAGAGAAGCGTTTTGAGAGAAAGAGCGTCCGGAAGAGACTGGGCTCGTGTTCTCAACTTTATCTGAGGAAAAGCTTTCCTGGAATTGAACATGATGCCGAGGCGCAGTGAATTCGGAGGACGACGACGACCGTTCTCACAAAAATAGCAGAGTGCATGTGGATTGTGGATTGTCGTGTTATCAAGCAATATATGACACAGTTCATACTTACGGTAATTCATTGACCGAATTAAATTCAATTTTACGTTTCTAGTTCAGGTTTCTTATTTTCTAATTTTAATTGTGGAAATATTTATACGCGCCCGACAAACCTAACCTTCCATTTGCCAAACCTTTCGCCTACCCTGCCTGGTACGAGGGTTCTTTCGAAAGTTTAGACGAATTTTGGAAAAGCTGTAAAACGGACAAAAGTGAATGAATTGGGCTGAAACTTTCACCGCAGGTAACGAAATAGCCCTGTTTAATTGCAGCAATGAATTGGGTAAAAATATCCATAAAAATATTCATAAACAATTCAAAATTTCGAAATCTTTGCCTCTGAATTTTTTTTGCGAAAAAATTCCACAATTGAGTAGATATGGAATATGGACTACCAGGCTCTTGGTAAGAATTTCAAGAGATTTCACCATGCAGTTCGGACGAGTTTTATTTTGCTAATCATCTAAGCGATTTTTGCTCTGTCATTTAAAGAGCTGTAAATAGCTGGACTTCGACTCATGAAAATGTAATATTCTAAGAATTGTATTCAGGTCAGCCGCAAAATTGAGGTCTTGACGGGAGCCCATCCACGATTTCTGTAAGGTTAAAGGCAAAAAAAAAAAAGAGAAAGAATAAAAGAATAACAAAAAATCGAGAAAATTTCAACTAAAAATTGCAATAAAAATTGTCTATAAAGAAGTTTTTTGCAATTTTTGGGTGAAATGCTGTAACTAAGTTATCACTTAGATGTGTTGAACGTTTCAATCCAATTTATTCATTTTTGTCGATTTGACAAGCTTTCCCATAAACGGCAAGAACTTTTGAAACAAGCCTCGTATATTTAGCGCCAAAATTTAAAATCAATTCTGGAATCCAAATCGTTTTCGGGTTTTTTCTGAACCACATCGGCCCACATTCAGTTGAATCGAATTTAGAATCAAAATCGTCAATGGTCAGACATGCCGAAAAGCGTCTAATTGGGAATTGAATGAACCCAATTCTTTAGCTACGTCAAGCGTCCCAACCCATTTAACAGTACTTGCCAATTTCCATTACTGTATTGAGTCTGCAATATTTGGAAAATGAAAAATAAAAAATACACTTGATTCTTAGATGCGAATAGTATGGATGGACACGTGCGCAACACTGCAGCACTTGATTTTGCTATGTTTTGGAAACACAATGCTTCGGCTTTTTGAAATTCTGAATTTTTAAAGGGAATTGGGTACTAGAATTATGAATCTCGCTTTGGACACAACGGAATTCCACTCCGAGAAAAGTGAGAGCAGCGGGAACCAGAGTATAGTTCCCTGGCCTATCCGACCCAGTTTGAAAACAGAAGTGAGTGACAGACAATTGATTATGTAAGGTTTCGATGAACATTTCGTACTAAATAGAATTGTTCCAATTATTAGTAATATTTTAAACATTTTAAATTACGACGTCTCAGCATTATCAACATGATTTTTCTATTTTTGACGTGAGCTGTTAGAGCTATCTCACAGAAACTGAGTTCATAATTTGTAACGAGTTTCAGCTACTTACCTACTTAAATTCTACTTTTAACTATGAAGAGCCTAATTGTTTTCAATCATTTGAATGACATTGTCTACCTAAATTGCTGCACAAAATTCGTGAAGCATGTTGAGAAATTAGCAGAGACTCAGGGACTTGTATCTTCCAAACATTCCACATTCTATGGAGTAAGCACTTGAATACATCTTCGGTTTCATTAAAACTGCAGCAAGTAAAGTGAATCGCTGGAGATTGGTTGATGTTGTATTTAACTTTTTATATGGCTTTCAGAAGGGCCAGAAGCTGATTGACCCGAACATACTGATTCAGCTCTTTTCACCGTTAGTGACCTCTCATCGTTTTATGAAGGAGCAGTTTGGTAATCCTTATAATTCCGTGCAATGTGCAGCTGGGACCAATGTTGTTTTCCAAGATGTAAGGCATTTCAAACTAGTGACCGTTTCGTTTAATGCTAATGATTCAAACTTAAAATCAATTGTCTAAAATTCAGTACATGGGATTTCTCTTCCTCCGAATTGGTGATGAGGAAATTCCGTTTCTACGCAGAGCTTTGGGCATTTGTATATCATTCGTCACCTATGTTTGTGGACCTGATGTTGCTGTGTAAGACTAAACAAACGAACAACCAACTAAAGAAATGTGAACGTCTTGTTTTGGGCTTAATTTGTGACTGCACTTAGGCTAAAGACATCCAAATATCATTCGGAGCTGCTGGACAGTCTTCTGGACACCTGGACACGTCTCTACCAACATGATCAAGGATTTTTAATTGAAGCTGTGGAGCAAATGATTGTAAACATTCAAGTTAGTTCATCTCTCATTAAATCCCTGGAACAGTCTGCAACACGAATTCGAAGTTTCGGAGCAGAGCACGTCCATGCCATTCTGTTTCTGGAAACTAAATTACTGAGCTGGTATTCCACGAGAAGGTCATATCAGTTGACAGCGGATGACCTATTGTTTCTCATGACGCTTTGTCAGAAGACTTGGCCAGTTCGATCCGAGAATGGGATTGATCGGAGAAGGCAGAATAAGCGAAGAGTGAGCGGGAGTACGACGAGTGAAGATGAGGGCAGGTTGGAATTATTTGAAATTATTATGGTTATTTGGATGAGCCTTGTTTCATTAATTTTGAGCGATTTTGGAAAAGCTCTGAAAGGGCAACCAACAAGGAATGAATTGAGCTGAAAATCCCAACCCATTTGAACTAATGACTAAGTTACATTGGAGCAAAAAATTGGGTAAAAAATATCCATAAAGACGGATTTTATTACAATTTTAGTCGAACATAGCGTTTTTCTGCATAGAATATTCCAGGAAAATATTTGTCTCTGCATACTTTTCGCCAAAAGTTTCCACGATTGAGCAGATTAGGGATGCACCGGAAATCCATCCGTTTGGCATCCGGTTTAGGTTCCGGTTCCGGCCAATTTTCAAAATATCCGACCGGAATTGAAAAATATGTACTGCTTATAATTATGAAGAATAATAATGTCAATCGTAAAGAATTAAACCAACCGTCAACAAATCCGGCCGGATTTAATAGTAGAAATCTGGCCATAGTTCCCACCGGATGCCGGATTTCGAATTTGTGATTCGGTTCAAGTCCCGGTTCCGGTCATTTTTGGTTAATATCCCGCCGGAATATTTTTCTTACAAATGGATTATGATTACGAAAAATGATTTCGCAAATCTTACAGCCTAAAACTCTAACATAAATAAATCTTACAGCCTAAAATCGCAAAAAATCCGGCCGGAATTGAAAGTAAGAATCCGGCCATAAATCCCGCAGGAGGTCGGATTTCGAATTTGTGATCCGGTTCCGGTTCCGGTTTCGGCCGGATGCAAAAAAAGTGCATCCCGAGCAGATACAGACTTTACTTAATATGTTTTTGTTTTCAAGAAATTACATCAAATAGTACGAGCGAAGTAACTAATTTTTTACATCACCCAAAAGTGATTTAAAAAAAAAACTCCAAAGCAGAAGTAGCTGGATTGCAACTCATGAAAATTTATGCATATATTCTAGAATTGTATGGTCTTGATTGACGAGAGTCTATCAACGATAAGTGTAATGCAAAAGAAAAATGAAAAAAGAAATTGAATGAAAAATAATAAAAAAATTGGTCTAAAAAAAGAAAAAAGAAATCGACAAAAATTGTAGTAAAAACTTTCTATACGGCTATTTTAATCCAATTTTTGCTGTAATGTATAGTTATCGTATCAATTTACCTGTGTTGAAATTTTCAGCCCAATCCATTCATTTCATTCTGTTTTACAGCTTTTCAAAAAATGGTCAAAATTAAGGAAACAACCCTCACATTTCTGTTGTTGTTGTATTCTTGTTTGACCTTTGACCTTTCACTAGGGGTCGCGAAAGCAAGAAATTGGGTTCATCAGAAACATGGACCACGGATGAATCGGACGACGATGAGGATGATTCTTATTCGTCATCTTTTGGCTACTTTGATTCTACGGAGAGTATTGACATTGTGGATGACGAAGAGATTGCTGCAGCGGGTTCTGGAAACGATATGAGTAATCTAAAAACACTGAACGAAGAAGATTCGCATTGAATTCAACGGAGATTTGATGAATATATTGTTTACAGATCATACCTTGCTGAAGCACTATTTTATACTGCTCAAATCTGGCCCGAATTTGGTTCCACATCGTGTTCATATTTCAAGAATTCAAGACGGGCTCTATCTCGTCTTGGTCTGCGAGGTAAAATCCATACATTCAATCATTCAGATGATCTTTGACCTCTAATTCTCTGAAAATGTGTAAATGTCCCGCTTTCTAATTCCAGCCTTCAATAAGCTCCATAACGATTCAAGCCAGTGCAGCTCTCCAACTTGTTTGTGATTTTCAAGAAAGTCGACGTGAATCCCTCCGAGACAAACACTTTCATGAACTTCTAGAAACTCTAGTCAAGAAAATTGTAGATTTTCTCAAAAAACAGAAGAACGTGACACTACGGAATGAATTAACGTCCAGATGGGAACGATTCAAACTAGGATTTGCTCTCTACATGAGAACCAAAGACCCAATTAGTCTTCAACTAAGCCCAATCACTGATATTTTACGTGAAACATTCCGAGCCTATTTCAATGAAAATGAAGCGTTGAAGGGTATAACCGAGTCTCAGTTGGGACTGGTACGACAGAAAATACAAAGAGAATCAGAGGATTTCTGGGATTTCCTGAAAGTTAAAGCAAGTCGGAATACTACGTTGGGATCTAAGAACACGCTCACTATTGACAAGTATTTGGAAGAATTCCCAGGACTTGTTCACTTCATTTATGTTGACCGGAATCAGCATTGGGTGACCATGCCGGCACTCGACTTTTCCAGAGATGAAACTGTTAAACTGACGAGAAAGAAGGTGAGGCCATCTGTTACTGGGGTTGTTCCATGAATTTTAATTTTTTTTGAAAAGCTGTACAACAGACAGAAATGGAAGAGTTGGGGCTGAAACTTTCCCAACTTTTTAAACAATACGAGAGTTGTTCCACAAGTTTTGAGCCATTTTGGAAAAGCTGTAAAACCAACAGAAATGAATGGATTGAGATGAAACTTTCACCACATTTAAAGTAATAAGAAAAAGTACAAAGTAATAAGATAAAGTACTAAGTTAAGTTTCGCCAAAAAAATTGGGCAAAAAAATTTCATATTGACAATGTTTGTTACAATTGAAACAGCGTTTTTCGACCAAAAAAATTCAAAAAGTCAAAATCTTTGGCTCTGCATGTTTTTCGCCAAAAGATTCCACGATTGAGCAGATATGGACTTGGACTAGCATGCTTTTGGTAAAATATTAATATAATATTCCAGCGATTTTACCAACTTGGACGGACGAAGTTTTTTATTTTGTAAATGACTCAAAAGCGATTCTAGGCTGTCATTTTTTTCAAACCTGAGAAATAGAAATCGCTCAAGTTCCATTTATGAAAATTAAGTATAATCTAGGAATTGTATTTTATTGACGGGAGCGCATCAACGATTACTGTAATACAAAAGGAAGCAAACATTTGAATTAGTGGAAGGTTGAATAAAACGCCGAATACAAAAGGAGAAAGAAAGAATTTGAAGAGAAAAATGATAAATTTTGTAAGCTTGTCAAATAAAAACTGTCAATTTGCATATTTGTACCCAATTTTTGACACAACTTAACTTAGTTATTACTTTAAATGTGCTAAAAGTTTCAGCCCAATTCATTCACTTTTGCCTGTTTTACAGCTTTTCAAAAAAATGCCAAAATTAGGGAAACACCACTCATCCGTTGTATTAAACAGCAACCAGCATGATTTTGATTTTGATTGATTTGAATTCAGTTATTTTATTTTTTCGTTATTGACATATTTTTTGGACTGTTCATCTTCAGATTTGGGATATGGTCACATTTTCTCGGGAACACATGCAGCAGGGTCATTTCTCCTTGATGTGGAAAGACAATGCATTCAACTATGCTTATTTCCTATGGTTTGAAGATTCTTCGGTACAATCAAATAACATATCAAAATATGTCTACAATTTGGTAATATCTGAATGAACTATAAAAACTATGTTATTTTCACAGGGACAAGCAATTCGGTCCAAAAATATATCTAGCTTGCCTTGGGATTCAAATTCTTTGCCTGGAATTCTCTGCGGCGATTTTTACAAGTGAGAATAGCAAATGTACCTCGCCTATTTCATTCATTCGGATTTATCTAATCACAACTTCTATATTCCACAGGCGTCTTTTGGTAGAAGCTTTTCCAGCTTCACTCTCTTCCAAAGTTCGATGCTTGGAATTATACTGTATACACTTGGGCCTTGCAACTTCTTCCTGTGTTCTGGAACATTCCAAAAGATTGGCAACGACCATTTGTGAAGTTACAGGGACAAATCCAGAATTCGCTCAGTGAATAATTTTAGTGGCTCAAGAGTGACTAAACTACATTTACTTTTAAACCGAAGACATATTTCCATAGCCTTCCTCCCTCGGTAGCAGCTATCAGCATCAGCAGTTTTTATCTATATGCTTTTAACTGAGTGAAAACAGCTTCAGCTTCAGCTGCAGCTGGAGAGGCAAGATTTATAACTAGAAAGTACACTATGCTATTTTAATGAGCGATACGCCGTAAGCCGTATGAGACCTATCACTATCTTAACTAGCCTGAGATTTATAATTCTTCGATTCAAGAAGCTTCCAATTTAAGGCTTTCATTTATTTTTAAACAACGCGTTGTGATGCTTGCGAGAGCATAGATGTGCCAAACCTCTACTGGGGTATTATATCTTCGTTTTATTCAGTAACAATAAAAATTCAAAGGATGTATCAACTCCACTCTGTTCAAATGCGAGCTCACGAACAAAGCTCGTAATTCCATTAAAATTCCTGTAAGTCTCCATTATAAATAGAAGCAGCAATATTATACATAGAAAAAAAAGGTTCACCTCACATCGAAATCGAAGTGAATTACCGAATTACGGCAAATAACCCCAGTCAATCGGCTTCCGTCCAGATTTCTCCAGGAGCTCATTGCATTTTGCAAAGTGGTTACAACCGAAAAATCCTTTGTTTGCCGAGAATGGGGATGGATGAGGACATTGAAGTAAATGATGCTTTTTCTGTTCATGAAAACGAACTAAATTAGAGCACATTCCCACTTAAGCACTCAAACAGTGGTAATACCTTGTCCACAATTGTAGCTTTCTTTTGCGCATAGGAACCCCAAAGAAGAAAGACCACAGAGTTGAGATTCTGAGAAATCCATCGAATAACTGCATCAGTGATATTCTCCCAGCCCTTATCCTTGTGAGAATTAGGTTTATGGGCATCAACTGTTAAAACAGCGTTGAGGAGCAGCACGCCTGAACGAAAACCCAAACCGTCAGCAAATAAAATAGTTTAGAGAACTTGTGAAGAGAGTAAACCTTGTGTGAACTGTACTGCTACATGTGTCACTGATCGCCAGAGTTAGCATAACAGAACAGATTACCTTGCTCTGACCATCCCGTCAAACAACCGTGGTTTGGGCGTGTAAATGCGATATTTTCTTGCTCCAGTTCCTTATACATATTTTGCTGTAGTGGAAATTGAAGATTTACTTCAACCGAATCTCTCCTGTTCTTTGCATACCACTTGCATACCATATTTTGTATCACTTACGAGACTTGGCGGAAGCGCCACACCTTTCTTAACACTGAAGCATAGGCCGTGAGCCTGATTCGGTCCATGATAGGGATCCTGCCCCAGAATGACCACTTTAACATCCTGAATCGGATATTGTTTCGTCCATTCCCAAACGTTTTCTGCAGGTGGGTACACCAATCCTCTGGATCGACTTGCAATTACGAACTCATCCAGCTAAATGAGGAAGCACCAGATTGAAAATTGAAATGCATAAGTCTAATCTCCTTAAAATACTACACAAGTCTTGACGCAGTATTAACTTAGTGGAGTAAATATTTAGCACACACACCTTAGCAAAGCTGACTTCTGAAAAGTTGCTCTCCAATGCGGCAAACCAGGATAACCCCATATCCTTGTCAATTATTTTGAACGAGTTCCATATTTCTTTGAAGCGATCACGAACCTAAACCCAAACCTTGAGTTAATACATCGTTTTATCTTAAGGAAGTGCGTCTTGTTGTCATTAAACTTACTGCATTTGTATTTTCAGGTTCAAGGTCATGTGGATCTGAGCTATCGACTTTGACTCGCTTCTTATCGGATATAGATGAAGTTTCAGAAATATTTCGCTGGTCATCTTCCTTGCGTTTTCCCATTTTACTGGCGTCTTTGCCGTTTAACTAAAATACCACAAAAATACTTAATAACCTTGATAATTAACGCGTTCCACTCTTACTCTTGGGTTAAGGAAATCATTGTAAACAGATATGGACTGCATAATATGCATACTGCTGATGCTGACTGAGCAAACCTTATTGGTATTTTTTCGATTAATTTCATCAGAAACTTCTGAACCGTCGTCAGACATCTTCTGCTTTGGCTTCGGTGTCGGTGAAGAGAAGAATGATAGGAGCGTAGTTTGTCTTGGTCCAACTGCACCCGGAATAGTCAACGATTTTGGTTTAGAAAGAATGCGAGGCATTGCATTACTTAACGACTGACAACAGCGGACGCGGATGGTCACTCAAGTGTCAAAGAAATAGGAAAGCGCAAATCTTAGGAGCTGAAGCAAAGTACAATAAAATAATTAGTGTGACGCCACCACACTCCACATCCACATTTTTGCTCGGCAAAAATTTTAGCTTATTTTGAAGTTTTAATAGTTCTGTGATGAAAATGCTCAATGAAATGATGATTAGAATTTTGAAGATGAAGCAAATTCAACCATTTTTCGACACGTCGATTGACAATTTCACAGTGCTGGCTGATTGCTGATGCTGATTGCTGCTGGTTGACTGATGACTGATTACTTTTACTGCTGACTGCTGATGATGAATGATGAATGATGAAGATGCTAAAAAGGACAAGGAAAGCAGAGAAGACAAGATAAAACAAGAAAATTGGGTTGAAGTAAGTATTATGTAACAGGCTGTAACCTGTGTTACTACTGAAAAATTTACCCTTGGAATTTGGAATTGTCTTTTGGTTTCGCATTTACTTTTAGACGCTTAGGTTAGCTTATAAACGTGCGAAGGATTTTTCGGTGAATTCTTGTTTGATTAGGTTTACGCTTGTTGAAATGTCCGGTGGTTACAACGGTGGTGGTTACATCCTGTTTTATGATCCTTAATTTAACCGAGGATTGACATTGACAAGACACAAGTTATTCCAGGTTGCAAGGAATTACAAAGGTTTACCGCGTTATCCTCTTGAGTAACAGCCTGCCAGGTTGGCTGAATCTAGATTTAGCCAAGCCTAAACACATAGTTATTTGGCAAGTTCGCCTAAAAGAACTTGTCTTACTATTTGATATAGCTCCCTAGTAAATCCTAAGAGGCTTCAAATATGTGAAGTGCCTTGAAGCAAGAATATCTCTTGTCCCGCGCCTGTTTCTGTTGTGTTTCGTCAAGATCAATCAAGAAGACAAGACTCTTCTGGTACTCTTCTTCGTCATTCGTCGAGTCATAATTTTTGAATTTGTAAATTTGTATCGTCAATCGTCCTCGTCAATTTGTGTCATCATCGTTGTCAAGTTCTCAACGTAGCATTGTCAGTTCCAGTCTTCAAGGCTCTGTATCTGACCAGGCACCAGAGATCCCCGGTCCGGTCACTGTTGACTGTCTCGTGTGTGTACCTGTCACCTGTTGCTTGTTGCTTGTGGGAAATGCCCAACATTGTATGAGATTTATAAAGGTAAGTAAGCAAAGCGGTAAGAGTAAGGAAAGTAAGGCCGTGGTCGTTCTGCCTAAAACATAAAAGTCACCGAAGTCACCGTATCACCGCACCCATACAATGTAACTTTCTGCGGGCATTTCGGCAGTACTAAGCTAACCTGACCTAAAGTAAAGTTACATCTATGAGTGCGGTGATGCGGTGAATTTTAGGTAACCCGTCGGTGCGGTGGTACCCTCCATCAGACCTGTGCCGCTTGTCCGGATTTTTTGGAGGGGTATCGAAAACGCATCCAATTTGAACCAAAATACCACATGTGTCAACATGTGTAGAATAATACTAGAGTACTTTATACCAAATTTGAGCGAAATTGGTGGAACTTTAAAACTTTTTTTCTATTTTGCATGTAAAACTGTTAGAAATCGAAAAAAATTGTCGAAAAAAAAGTTGCCTGCAGTGGGTTTCCAAAGTTTTCAAAAAAATATTTTTCAACTTTGAGATGTTTTTTCGACTGGTTCGAGTACTCATATCCGGTGAATATGGCATGGTCTCAGTTAGTACATAGTTGTCACTAGTACAATATTCCATCATTAGTACTAGTATATTGTGGATATCCAGAAATTTCGAATTATGATTTTTTTTTTCAAAATTTTTTAAAGTGCTTTGCTGGTGTATTTAGATCCCCGAAATGTGTGCGTTCGGTCAGAATTACTTGGTATTACAACGCTTTTTTTATTTTGGGTCAATCGGCTCTTGGCCCAAAAACCCTCAAAAACACCCTTATCCGATAGTGTCCTTTGGTATAGAGTACTCTATTATTATTCTACACGTGTGGTAAAAATTTGGTTCAAATTGGATGCGGACCCCTTCAACTTCAAAAAATCCGGGCAAGCGGCACAGGTCAATAGGTCTGACCCTCCTTAGCCGAAACGCTCAAAATCGAAACTAACCTCCAGTCAATGGAAGGTCAATGGTACAACCCTCTACATACAGTACCGTCCGTTTTATGGAGGGTACTAAGGAAAATACATGGGGGGGGGGGGGGTACGCCAGCGGACTTACTTTCACGCGGCTACTACTATTTTCTTCTTTACAACATTCTTGTGAATGTGAAATTATTTACTTACTGCTAACTCGCTTGGTTTGGTATTGATGATTGATGTTGATGATTGGGTGGAGCATTGACATCGGCATTCAGGCAATTTGTAATTTTATTTGCACTTTCTGTTGATGTACACAAATGAACAGCACAGCAACCACAGCAGAGAAACAGCTTAACAATGCCTCGGGTTCGGGATGGAAATATACCGAATCCAGCTCCTAAAGTAATACTTCCAAAGAAATTGGGAAGAAAAAAGAGGAAGGCGAGCAATCCGTCCTCACCACTTCCTCAGCCGCCGCCCCCACAAGCCTCCTCAACTCCAAAGCAGCCAAAGAAAAGGATGAGAACGCAGATATTTAAGCCAATTTACGATAAGAAAGAAGTATTTGGGATTCTAGCTGATATTTTGGAGAGATCACAACACGTGATACGATCAAAGAAGGACTTTGAGCGTTTGCTTCTGGAGTTTGAGGACCACTATTTTTCATACCGTGAAGTGAACAAGAGTTTGGACGTGAGTTAATTATCCGAACTTTTATAATGCTAAAAATACTATAGTAATTTTTGAGTTCTTATATTTCGCCTTGGTCTTGATCATCTGTCATCTGAATGTGTATTTCAGTCTCTGCGATCCCACCAGTTGTACTGCGCGGGCGTGGTTTGGAGAATGATGCTGCCGATCTTTGTAGCTGAAAAAGGACGGAAAGTGGATGCTGTGATTAGGTTCTTCACAAGAATAATGCTTGACGTAGGAGTCGAAGAACAACTCGTGGAGAGGGAGCTTCCTCGAGGGGAATTGCTTCCTTTATTCATTCACATTCTAAAAGTCATTAAACAGGTAAAGCATGATCTAACATACTTAAATTGCTGTAATGCGCTTCTTGAGAATAATGAATAATATTGTAAAACGTTTCGTGATTGTGATTTGTGATATTATGTTTCAGTGTCATTGTGATGAAAGAGCTCAGGTTCGTCAATACATCATGGAGTTGCTGTATCAGATCCTCAACAAGTTTAATAACAATCCGCAGTTTGTGGATGATCCAACTCTAAGAGACGATATATTATCGGATGTTGTGAAACACCGGGTTCGTGTGAGTGTAAATTCCTAATTTCCTAATTTACAGCTTCACTTGAATTTGAATTATACAATTTATGACGAGCAGGGGAAGTGGAAGTGAATAATCTACTGTATTTTAGGACAAGGCCACACTTGTGCGTGTTCAAGCTATGCTCTGCTTAAAATTTTTTCTGGAGGATGCGAATGCTCGAAAAAGTAAGTGTAGTTTGTCGTTTTAGGATGGAAGAAATTATTGAACTAAAATGTAGACATGTGTCAGTGGGATCATTCAAATGGGTAACGAATTTTAATTTACGTTTTACCCTCACAGCTTTAGTCTTTACGGCCTACTCGGATCCCAGTGATGAAGCTCGAAAGGCTGCACTGAGGGTTCTCAGATCCAAAATTTCCATGAATACCACAATTTTCACTGAAAAGATATTCGATATTTCCGAAATTGTTCGAGCGGAAGCTTATGAAGGCCTTTCGGAAATACCTATGAGCAAAATCAGATCAAAAGCACAGCGTGAGAATATTTTATGCTGGGGTCTGACTCAATCATCTCGTAAGACACTACGAAACCACATTACAATCTGATTAGCTATCCTAGATATATTAAAACGAATTTTTTGCGTTTCCTTTAGCGAGAGTTAAGAAAGTTGTCCTTGAAAAGCTTGTTCCATCGTGGCTGGAAGAATGTAACAAGAGCATTGTTAATTTATTCATGAAGTTGGACCTCTCCACAAAACCAAAGACTGCTCACCTGTTATTGGACTCGCTATATTCGTAAGCTATTTTTCAGTGATTTTCGTTGACTTAATCTCTACCAACTGGAAATCCATTGATCGATCACTGAATTCTGAACCACAGTGAGCCCACCGAAGAAGTATTTGAATCCATCGATCTAAGCTTCATCTCCGCCCAGAAGCTAGTTCCACTAGAGGAATTCTCCGTGGAAGCCACACTGCTTTGGTTGGCACTCTGTTCAAAATTTAAGGATTCAAGATTGTGCTTGATGAAGCTACTTCCGGAAGCAGTGGACATGTGCAACTACATGGAAGCGTACGTTTTTGTCAGAAGTTGTTCCACCAATGACTAAATCATATATTATAAATTGAGTTGAGACTCAGCTCATAGACGCTAATTCTGAAAACGAACTTAATAGGATCATCAAAGAAATTCACGTGGAGTATGAACAAGCAAAGTTTGAACAACGTGAGGAAGAATATACGAAGCTGCTGGGGTTGGCTCACATACTCCGGATGATCGAATTTCTGCTCTTCGAAGAAAGTTCAAGGTATGTTTATATTGGCTCTGAACTCTATTGCTTATCACAATAAATACACTAAGAGTATGATGTTCTTCACTAGGCGAAGGATTGAGAATCTCCTCAAGGCCATTCTGCTGGATCATATTATGGATGATGCTATAATTGTGACAGCAGCAGTTGACGCTATTGCCTGGTTATTGGGTCCTGAGGATGATCGTTTTGAAGCCGTGCTTTCAGGAATAATTCGAGAAGTGTTTGACGGACAAAATGAAAGTCCGAGATCAAGGATCGACATCGACAACGATTTAGTCGAGTCTACAAATGCTCTCCAATTAGACGAAGACGGATTTCCATTATCACAAGAGGCCAATCTGACTGATAGTAGTTTTGTAGTTACACCAGGTGTGACAACATCCAAGGGACTCGTTATTGTTACTCGATACTTGACGTTTCTGAAAAGAATCAGTCCAGTTGTTCAGCATCTTTGTGAGAATCGTGCTATTCAGTTCTTGGAGGTATGAGTTTTGTGCTTTATTTTTTGTTTGATCTACAAGATATTATCAGAATTATTGACGTGGTTCATTCTTTATGTGACACGTAGGATGAGGATGGACGAGTACGTGGCTACACGCTTGCGTTCTATTCCCTTGTAGGTATAACGGATCGTACTCATGCTCGGAAAGCGTTTTTGATTCTTCTGCAGGTACGATATGTCAAAGTCATTGCGAAGCACTCCGTAAGAGTTGCCCTAATAAATGCTAACGCCCAAGGGCTACGCTGTTACAACCTCAGAGTGTTGAAGCAGCACTCTGAGGTAACAACAGCCAGTGCATAATAAGAGCTAACTAAAATTGTGATTTAGTTCTCTGAAATGTAATTGACGTAAACGAACCTAACCTACATATTATTCTATGATGCACTATGATTTAAATCCCATTAATGGGTTGTCATTTGTGCTTGTATTTTGAACAAGAATTTGAAATCAACCACGTTCGGATAAATAAATAAATAAATAAATAAATAAAAGAAGGGCTAAAATAGAAAGTCCCACTGCTAAAAGAGCTAAACCGGGAACAACGGCTGCAATTTCTTGATGTCTCAAACTTCTATATTTAATTTTTACTATGTTATGTCGTCTTGGGTTAGGAACTCAAAACAACGAAAACTAGTGCTAGACCAATACCAGAACAAAAATTACTAAAACATTCAGCTTTACAAATAAATATTCCTAATATAATTTAATAAGCAAGAACTTGCAGCCGTTGTTCCCCGTTCAGCTTTTATTTTGCAGTAGCGCTTACTATGCTTTGCGCGTATTATGCAGTAACATGCTGTAGCTCTTATTACAGCGTAATAGCTCTGTTTATTTTAGCCTTATTCGTTTAGCTCTTTTTATGCAGTAGCTCCTATTATAGCGTAGCTCCTTTTATTTTAGCCCTTTTATGTAGCTCTTTTGGCGTCAGCTCTTATTCGGATAGCCCTTATGGCACGGAAGGCACTGTGCGTATTTAGACTTTAGACTTTAGACGATATCAGCCAAATAAGGATGATGTATGTTAAATGAACTTGTCTCTTTTAGGCTTTACGAAGAGACTTTCACGAACACGTGCAAGAGTTTGGGTTTAAAAGTATTGTTGATCTCATGCTACACTACAGACTGGAAAGTTTCCGTCAGACTGACGAGATAGATGATATTTGTCGTAAGTCGAGCACTAAAAATATTTCTCGGTTTCCACTAGCCCTTAGAATCCTATGTTCAGTATTTCACTCACTCACTTATTGTCGTTTGTTCACATCTGGACATTTAGCTATGCCAATCCCATTCAACAATCCCAATGCAACAAATGAGGAGTTGCAGAGAGTGATGATTCAGGTGCTAGAAAGCTACGGTGGACCTCAGCCGGTAGGTGCTACAACACGACCTTGTTGAACGATACTTATAGAGAGACATATATTTGCTTCCCGAGTATGATCGAATATGGCAGTGTAGCAAATGTGACTGTAATTTGTCCTTGGTAATCCATTTTTCTATAGAGTAATCCAGCTTTACTGCGAAGGGTTCAGGGGTTGGTAAAACTCTTAATTCGTGGCCGGATAACATCAATTAACGTCATAATGAATTTATTTTCATTGTGGGTAAATCCAGCACTGTGTAAGTTTAAAAATAGTTTTGGTCAATGTCGATTGGGCAGGGCATGTCCTAATTTTCTCTTCTCATTTCATTAATACTAGAATTATGCATAATTTCCACTTCTTTTTAGTTGGAACTCCAATATATTTCCTGATTGGAAACTTCGTTCATATATACTCGGCCCTCAGTTTGGCAAACGCTGAAAGGATGACAAGCAGTCTCCTCCTAAGGTATGCGTTCGATTTCTAAATTCAGAGTACGAGACTTGTTTCATGAATTTTGAGTCATTTTGGAAAAAAGAAGAAAAAAAAAAGTTGTAAAACACAAGAATGAATGAATTGGGCTGCAACTTTCAGAACAGGTTGTAAATTACCCAGAATCAATTTTTTTTAAACCTTTAAAAAAGAAGAAGCTGGGCTTCAACTTCGACTAATGAAAAAAACATTCTAAGAATTGTATTGTCTTGACGGAAGCCCATCAACGATTACTGCAATGCAAAAGAAAAATAAGCAAATAAGTTGAATTGAAAAAGTAAACCATTGGTCTGAAAAGCTGGTAAAAAATTTTCGACTAAAATTGTAATAAAAATTGTAATTTTTGCTGAAATGTAGCTTAGGTATTGCTTAGAATGCTTTGAAAGTTTCAGTTCAATTCATTCGTTATTGTCTTACAGCTGTTCCAAAATGGCTCAAAATTAATGAAACCACCCTCGTAGAACGTTTGAAATAAATTGTAATGATAAGTTAAATATGTTTTCTTCTGCCAGCTTGAAGCGTGATTTCGTGAATCTGAATGACACGGCGGAAGATGGTCAACTACAAAGTTCGAATAAATCCAAACTAATCGATTTAGTGGTAGCGAATACAAGCCAAACGGCACTGAAGCGTTTTCCGAAACCTCATGTAAGCATTCTTAAATACTTACGGCAGTATCATAGGGATAACTAAGTAGCCTGACCAAATTCTCCCTTCTTTTAATTTTTAGATCGTTCACGAAAAGTTTGCTGTCCAAATATTAGACGACATTCTAGAGGATATGGAGCCATTAGAAAACGTCCAACTGGCTCAAATTATCCGGAATTTAAGCATTGAAGACAGAAGGGCCGCTGCTGAAATTAAACTGAGATGCAATACAATTTTCGACATCTTGATTTCAGGTCAACTAAAGGTACGCCGTACGCCTGACCAACATAGCAATAGACGCGATAGATTTTTCTTGCGCAGGCGTACTACCACCATGCTGGGTCCAAAAAAATTTTCAAAAAGCGATTAAAATCTGCAACTAATCAATTCACACATATAATTGGAAAGTATCAGCGGCTCCAGTTTTCCTTAATTTTGCAGAAACATCCGCAAAACTCAAAATTTCCGAGGAACTATTTGAGACAACTTTTTTCGCATAGGTTTTTCAGTACTAAGAAACTCCTCCGCCGAGGTTGAACACCAAAGCTTAACATTACGGTATGATTTTCGCGCTCTTGCTCTATGGTAAACTCTATGACTTCTATCGCGTCTATAATAGCATGACCCTCGAACATATTTGATTTTTCCTAACTTTTGATTTCCTGTTCTTCCAAAACCACAGAACGATCATCTCAAGCTAGCAATAAAAGTTATCGGAAGAGTCCTCTACAAGAAATTCGGAGATTTGGATGAGGAAGACGCGGATTCGGGTGCTACCGTGGCAGAAACGGCAAGTGATTGCGATCAGACAATTAACAGTAGTGAGATAGACGTGGAAGACCCAGTAGCGGAAATGGAAGAGCTTGATCAGAACATTCTCGATGAAGCCGATGAGTAGCGGGCAACACACATAAGCGTCAAGGAGCGGACCACAATCCAAGCTTGCTCGAGCTTCGCGCTCGCAGAGAAGCGCGTTTCGGCATTTGCACGGTTTTCTACATGTTTTTCATTTTCCACTTTCCCTCATTCTTTTTTCTCTCCCTCGTAGAGTTTATTAGTTTCCTATTCTAGACTAACAAAAAATGAAAAAGTAAGGTTTTAAATTTTGGTAAAAAGTAAAAATACAACTGAGTTACTGATTCTGTCGCAAAGGTGCCCAGGCAAGCGCAATTTGCCTAGGTAGGCGACACCTAGATCACGGCCTAGAAACACCTAGCTTAGGTGCTTCTAGGCCGTGATCTAGGCGTCGCCTATTGCGCTTACCCGCGTCTATGTCTATGCGTGCATTTCAATTAGCTCAACTTTAACTAACCAAATATTTATCACTGGGTATGGTGTGAAGTTTTGCGATACTTGATCTCAATGTTTGGTTTCGGTAGTTACGTTTTAATACCATATAGCACTGTTTTGTAACGGGATGCAGAACAGTATCCAGAATATTTTCTATAATAGTAGTCGTAGTTCAAGGAGTTAAAAATCTGAATCCTGCACGTCTGTTGTCTACGCTTCCAAGTAATATTAAAGGTAGTTCGAGTGCGAGTGTTCTTTCAAATGACAATTTTGTTTGACAAGTTGTTTTCTTAATTCAGATATTCCGATATTCCGAGCCAATGCGTATGGTAGTCAAACAGAAATGTGCGTCTCTGTTATAGTGAAATAAAAATATTTATTGATTTATTATAATCCGATCATGCATCGTGTTTGTTAAAGATTAATATTGTCCGAATTAGGCTGCACTATAGCCGCCATCAATAAACACATGTTCTCCAGTTATCATGGGTGCAACGTCGGAGAGGAGAAAGATCATCGTGTTGACCACTTCATCCAATTCTGCAATTCGTCCAAGTGGAGTTCTGGCCACAACTCTTTCATGAACTGTGAGTCCAACTCCTTTTTCAAAGAATGGTTTGGAAATTGGAGTGATAATGATAATCGGGTTCACACTGTTCACACGGATCTTCTTTGGCCCAAGTTCTACGGCCATGGACTTTGTGAGCATGTCAACTGCAGCTTTTGTAACATTGTAGACGACAGAGTTCCTTGTTCCAAATCGAGATGCCTAAGAATAAGAATTTATTCAGTTTTAGCTTTAGCCAAAATATTTCTATTCCTAAAATGCCTCATTTGAATGAACAGTCGTCTGTCTTGCTTAATAATTTATAATTACGTACCACTGAGGACACGTTGACAATACTACCGCTGATGTTATTGTCCATCATGCCCTGAGCAATCACTTGTGAGACATTGATTATGGCCTTCACGTTCACGTTCATCTGTCTGAAATGAAACTCAATTAAATAACCACGCAAAAATCACAGCTTATCAAATACGAGGATCATTCCCTAATACGTGCGCGTCTTTGAAAAACTGGCAAACGAGAATGAATTGGGTGCTGTTCATATCATCCCTACTACTGGTAATGTAATAAAAATGGTAAACCGATAAATTGGCAAAAACTCGGTTGACTGAAGCACCAAATTGGCAAAAAAACTATGTAATTGGCAAAAAAAGCATTCCTATTTTTTGCCAATTTGGGTTTTAACATTATTAGGTTTTTGCCAATTAGGTTTTTCCCTATAGGTGTTATAAATATCTAAGTTACGTTACAGCAAACGATTGGGTAATAATATCAATTTTATTATCATTTTAGTGCATAATGGCATTTTTCGTTAAAAAAAAATTTTTTTTGAGCCATATTTTTTGTCAATTTTTGCACACGAGCAGATATCGGCTGCCATATTTCTGGTAAGCGCTTCGAGAGATTTTACCACGTAGGACGGATGAGCTAATTTATTTTCTAAATTACCCAAAAACGATTTTAATTTCTGTCATTTTCTAGCAAACTGTAAAACAGAAACAGTTTGACTTTATTCATAAAAACGTAGTCTTAGGAATTGTATTGCCGCGGTGAGAGCCTAATTCGAAAACAGTTTATCAAAGAAAAAGTAGACAAAAATGATTCTGAAGAGAGTGACGAAACTAATTTTCGACTAAAATTGTAATATTAATTAAACTTTCCACTTCTTGCAACCAGTGAAAGTTTCAGCTCAATTAATGACGTTTTTCAGTTTTACAGCTTTTTCCCAAAGACGCGGACGAATTAAGGAATGACCCTCGTAGCATTTAGAGTTTACTCACTTATCGAAGCTCTCCGATGTTGTTTTCATGAAAGTTTCCTCAATACCGATTCCAGCATTGTTGACCAAGCAGTTCATCGGTCCAAGAGCTGAAATTGCCTTTCTAGTCGCATCCCAATCCTGGAGATCCACGCAAACAGTTTGAATGCCCGGGCATTCTTTTGCCAATGACGTTAACCACTCCTGATTGATGCAGAGAGCATACACTTTGGCACCTTGTGCATGGAGCTTGGTGCAAAGAGCCCTACCAATTCCTATTGTTCAAATATTTTTATTTAAGAATCGATTACTTAAGAAACTTTTACAATAAATTCTGATAAAATTACCGCTTCCTCCGCCGGTCACGAGGACCTTCTTTCCTGCAAGCGTAATTTCCAGCGACATCGTCGTAAGTCGTCACGGTGGTTTTTAATGTGTTTTAGAATGCTTGCCTCGGCTTCAAGTGCGTTGCTAGCTGCCCTACTTCTGACGACTGTTCTTCACAATACCGAATTCAATAGATTCCAAGCAGCTCCGACTGTTTGCTCAAGTTTATCAGTTCCTATCTAGGAGTGCTCATTAAATTACACAATGAATGAGTCCTAATCAAACCTGAGTGCCTGATATGATCCTATCTGTCGGCAAAACCAACATGAATGCTTATTCAAGATGTAAAGTCCAAAACTCAACTATAATTTGGGGAAGTACATGCACTGCTAATAAGTATTGTCTATTTTTTGCAAACATTGTTCTATGGTCTGTGAAACTGCATTATGAAAAATGAATCCTACAAAAAATATAATTTATAACCATTCAATTTAGTTTTTACTACATTTTTTTTATTCCATGTGAGAATGTGTTTACTGCTGCATCACAAAAAGGTCAGATCTCCAGCCGAACCCACAATCCCCGTCATCAAATTCATTGAAAAATCTAAGAGAAACTGACATTCTTGACACTATATTTTAAATTTTTAGTCCTTACAATAAAGCGGCACAGGTTTACCAGACAAATAAGTGACATTACTGAAATTCCAGAGTAAAAAAGGGGGGCGGGGCGTATTTGTAGTTTAGTAAATATTTTATTACTTAAATAGGGATACAAGAAACCGAATGAGTCCTAGTACTAGAGTACAGTGAGTCCCCTACTCAAACGCATAGATCAAAGATATAAATACAACTTCCATACAAAAAATTAAGTAAACCGAATGAATTAGCTTGAAGCAGGCGCTACTGAATAGGAAACTTTTTTGAGAGAATTGAATTTTTTTTAAAGTGTTGAACAACAGATAGTAGTGAGACAGTTGTTGAGGTCTGAAAACAATGAAATTAATAGATAAGATGAATATTGAATATTGAATCGAGTCAATGAAAGTAAGTTATGTACTTTTTTTTCTGTATTTTGCTCAGAAGGAACGGAGTACACTCTCAGTTGGCCTCATCCTCGTTACTATTAGTATGCCAGGTAAGACGTTCCTCGTAGAAACTGATAACGACTTGGGGACACTTGACATTGGCCTGACGAGCTGGAACCAAGTCAGCCTCATCCGTGTCTTTCCACTTCATGAGAAACATAAGTTCTCCTGAGGAGTCAGTTGCTCCAATGATCTTGTCCGCTTGCAGCCCACGGTCAAAACCTGTTGCCTCAACACGCTGCGCCTCCTGAAACATGAAGCAAACATCGGATTTGTACAAATTGACATTTAAAACACAAGAGTTCAGTATATTGATTGAATTTATTTTTAATTTTCAACTCTGTAAAATTCGCTGTGCTTATTCATATTCATCTTTCATTCAATTAGGTCAAAGTAGACCACATACTTTGTTCCCTAGGACTGGGTCATGGGTTTTTTGCTACCCGGGTAGCAAGAGGGTAGCAGGGTAGCAAATCAGGGCCTAGGTAGCAGG
>JAQFXZ010000160.1:0-28427 GCA_034694025.1 Ceratophysella scotica | reverse complement strand
GTGCAGGTTTTGGTTGTTATTTTTCGGGCTTTTCGTCTCTAGATTAAGCCACAAAGCTTACCATACATACTCTAAGGAGATACCACTTTCTCTAGTAAGTGTTTTGCGAATCTTCGTTCAGGGATGCTGGACGATGCTCAGGAATCCCTTGGTAACACCAAAATAGCGGAATTGAATGCGGGGTTGACAAGGGCAACCGGTACAGGTCAAGGCATTATAGTTTCAGCAAAAAATGACTTAGCAGGAACGTTTAAGCTTATTTTGTTCTTTGATTAACCAAATATTTGGAAAATATTTCACTTTGCATGCAATAGTTTTTTTTAAATTGCTGGTTTTACATTTTTAAGAAAATAGATTTTAAAATTTGAAATACTAACGTCGTTGCTTTCACCTATTCTGTATTTTGGTGTTTTAGTTAGAAAAAATTATTTTAGCGTTTAAGATTCCAGAGTTTAGTGCTATTGTTTACACCAAAATTGATTGGTGTCAAGTGTCAATTTGTGACTACCTAAGATTATTTTAGACGCAATTGTAAATTTATAGGCTAATATTCAAAAATTCCAGATAGAGGAAGCGCACTGTGCATCTAATACAATAGGGATTGTCAGCTATGCATTTTATATTTTATTAATTTCTTGGAGAAATTAGCTTTTCTGCAGTTAAAAACTGAATGCTTGGCTAATATTCAAGTGTAATTTTTTTAACTTCAAGATTTCGAGATGGAACATATTTCGCACCCAATATTGTATTCTCAATTCCAAATTTGCAATTTTATTTCATGTTGAGGCATTAACCTATCCCCAATTTAGATTTTACTGGTCGACATTCTAATTTTGAGTTTATTTCAAAAATCCCCGTCGAGAACGTACTTTGCACCCAATGTCCGTTCTCAATTCAAAGAAAAGCAACGGTTAAGGTCAAATCAAGAATTACCGTCTTAAATTGGACGTTGGTGTTCCGAGATCCGAGACATGTAATTAGTGTACAAGCGAGCTAATATAACTTCTTTGCAAATGTTTAATTTTCGTACAAACTGGAGATATTAGATAAGAATTAGATATATGGAACTTTCATTATGTGACTTTACAATGAGATGTGGAGAGAGAAAGGGAAAATATTAGTTTTTCATGGATAGGATAGTGCATGTGCATGCTCGTACATATGGAAATGGACATGGTGGTGGTGAGGCAGGAGAGAATAAAATGTTGAAAGTCTCTCTTTCCTCCGTATGATTTATGATGAGATGGAGAGAACTTCTCCTGCCAGTTGCAATATGCTTATTTTCCCTCTACTGAAGAAATCATAGGATACGAGCGCAGAAAAAGAGAAAGTCTTGTCTCTCCGCCATATGTTCTGGCTCAGCAGCATAACCAGTATTCATGTCCAGTACCAGTGCATATCCAATGTTGGATTTTTATTTATGTATTCGCTAACCATCCATTTTAAATTGAAATTAATTTTGCTTAAAATTGGCGGGAAAATGCGTGCTACTTATATGAATCCAGTACCTTGTGCAATATTTTATGATTCTGTGAAATACTCGTACAGATTCTATGAGTAAATGCTGGGGCTTAATATTTAATTTGATTTTTATCATAAATATTAAAACTCGTAGCAGTAGCAGTATTAGTCGCAAAATTGAGGATTCCGATGACGCAAAACCGCAATTAAAAAACTAAAAGCATTTTTACCGCAACTTAAACGCATCATAGAAACACAATTTAAGCAAAACATGCTTTTCTTATAGTTTCGATTTTTATGATACGATTTTAATGCTATGGTATAGCGTAACGGCATAGTCCTAAAAAATTTCATTCTGAAAACTGAAATTTTATGCTTTCATGCACTTAATTAACGCCAGTGTTTGTATCTTTGTGATACTTTAATGTATCATGCACATGCCCAATATGCTGCTGCATACCACAATACAAAACTCGTTTGTATATTACCAAGCGCTTGACCCAAACTCTACTAAAACAAAAGATCTACTCCGTCAATTACTTCCATTTTCAAATTAACTGCAATTTTGATTGAACGTATTTACACGCTTCAAATTTATAGGCCTTTGAACAAAATTTTCACGGTTATGTTGATTTATGGGTGAATTTTTGGTTGGGTATTGCTTTGTTACAGTTGGCTTGTTGCGTCTAATTTAACGCCTTGCTAGCCCGTTTTGCTTTTTCCAGCTGTGAATCACTTTTAATGGCTGGATATCTACTACTAATTGGCCTGATCATAACTGGCCAAATGTTGAACTAGATAATTAAACTGCAATTCGACCGTAACATAGATCGGGAAAAACGGAGACGCTTTTTCTAGAACGTTCGTAATTCCCTGGTTCCACTTCCACCCACACTTCCTCACTATTTTTCCTTTATCAAGCCACAACTTGCTCAAGTTTTATTTTTCTTCGCCCTTTCTTTTACTCAACATGACAGTTCAACTTTGAGTTTTCATAGAATACCAACTAATTACAATCATCATCATCAACATCAAGCCTTCTCAACAAGGAACTCCGCCTGCCAACACCAAAACACTATCAGAAATATATTCTGACGGGGAAACCTAAATAAAAGTTTTTCATACTTGTGTGAAATGTAGGCTAGACGCCTGGAATCGGGTCAGAATACATTATGAGTAGAATGTTTATGAAAAACAATGGAGAGAACTTGATTATGAGAACGGAGTCGTAATTACTAAAGCTCCAGCCGTAATTGATTATGTGTGAAACGGGAGTTAGTAATCTGTAAAATTTTCTTGATTAAAGGACCCACTGTGTACGAGTCATTAGATTAAATTCCCAAGCTTCTCCTTTTTCCACCAGCTCCTTCTTCCTCATCTTCAGGGTTAGGAACTGGACTTTTACTTTCTTTTGCTTGCTTCAATCACTTTACGATCTTAAATGAGTATTGCACTTTCATTTGGTCAAACTTGAAGCTGCTTCAATGCTATCAAATATTTTGAACTGAAAATTTAATTTAATTGATTTAGTTTTAATTTTAAACTTAACAGCACATGCACTATATTAACGGTGTTGTTGAAGCTATTGTTGATTTGACAAGACGAAATTTAAAAAAAGTCTAAAATTTTGTTTTACGAAAATAATATTCGTTTTAATTTCCCTCTATCAAATTAATTTTCAAGATCAATTTCGGATTTGCACAGTTTAAAAAGTTTAGGCTAAAATTGAAAATTTTGAACCGAAAAGTTAAATTTTAGTTGAATTTGTTAAATTTGATGCTGAGGTAAATCGTGCTTGAACGCTTATTTTTATATTAACCACACAGGGTACAGGGTTACGGCCGATATTGTTGAAAGTTGTCTTTAATTTTACAAATACAAACTGAAATTGGAACTAGAATAATGAAAATTGGTCCATGCGTTGTTTTAAAATTTATATTTTAAAACCGCCCTGTTAGATTCAACAAAAAAGCCCGTTTTTGGATTTTCAAACAGCTAAAGTAATTGTTGACGCTGAATCTGAAATTTTCAAGCCGAGAATTTAATATAAATATATCAATGTGCTAGATTGGATGCTGAAGTTAGCTAAAAGTAGGAAATGAGTGTTTGAACGTATAATTATGTGTGCATGCGCTCATGAAGCAAAAATTCACATATTTTGAAACGTATTTTAAATATTCAATTGGAACTTTGGATTAGCCAGAGTGCGAGCATAAACTTAAAAAAACGATGAAGCACATTTTCGAATTTGAACAGTTTACACTAACGGCAATAATACAATCCACATTTTTTTGTAAATTTTAAATTGACGCTATCGAGCTTGAGCTCCACTTTGAGGGTGGGATATACAATTTTGGGTGACTTTCCTTTATTTGAAAATAGTTCGCAAACTAAATGCATGACCCTGCCCACCCCCTGTTTAGTAAAAACGCTGTCCTTAATGTTAACAGTCGATTTTAATTAAAGACACAATGGGTAGAGAGAAGGGGAGAGGAAAGCGTCGTCGTTTGCTTTGTGTGAGTGAGCAAATAATCAGCTATTGCTTAATTGATGCCTTTCACTCTCTCGTCTTCCCTTGGTGGGGACTGGGGACGACGTGTTCTTGGAGCCATTCCTCGGATCTCGCAGCATCAGCAATCAAGAAGAACCCTGAAATTACGCTCTTTTCTCTTCCTTCCCTCAGCTAAACGCAATAGAACCCAACTTCAACTAAATAAATGAGACCCAAAACTTTTCCTCAGACCAATTCCAATCATCTGCTCGGTCTCTGGAAATACTCTCACATCCGCATGTTGTGTTTCCAAAGGAAAACGACTCAAAGAAGCCCCTATACACCCTCCTCCAAAGTTTGAACTCTCCGAAACCAAAAATACAAGTATGTGACAGGGTCCAAACAAAGATCATACACAATTACGTAAAGTTTGGCCTTCGTATACAATCTCAAGTTTTTGCCGAGACTTGCTGCTGTGTGTTGAGGTTGAGGCCTGGACTGTCTTTTTCATGTATCGCACGTGGCAATCGCGATGCTACAAAAATATGTGAAAACAGCAGCTGTAGTCCCAATCAGCTGATTTTCTGGCCAATATTTCACAAAAAATCAACAAATTAAAAACCAGTTCCTTAAACAATTTTGGAATTTTCATATAAAATCCAAACCATAATTTATATAAAAAAATTTGCAGAATTGTGGATTTCTAAACGCTATTTTTAATACCTGCGCAAAAATCCAATGCCCAATCAGTTTGCTGTCACTAAACCCAAACCCCAAACCCCCGGTTGCCAAGGTCTTCAAATTCAATATTTTAAAATTGGTTTAAACCCAAATGCATAATCATCCTGACAAACCTTGTCAGACTGAACGACCACTAAATTTCTCCTTGGATTGACAGTCTTTGCATTTTGCATTGCATACGCTAACCCAGATCTAAGAACATGTAACGTCTTTCACTGTCAGCACAGTAGGAATTTAGCTTTTTCCGACTTGGTGACTTGAAATAATGGAGATTTCGAGTTTGAGTGAGGGCAGAGTGACACTCGAGTCACCCGTGCTCAACCTCCAGTTGAAAAGTGTTATTACCCTTGTGTGACAATCGATCGGGCAGGTGTGTGCTGATGCTGAGGAAATTGATCGCAGAACGTGACTTGCAAGCTAACTTTGGGACATTTCTTCCTCGACTTCTTGGTTCAGCCGTTCCTCATTGTATAATGTTTCCAGTACTCTGTAGCTCAAAGGTTAAGGTTCTAGGCTGGTACTACTTGAATCAGCTATTTCCCCTTTAAGATATATGATTTTTTTTTTTTAAATACAATTTTTAGCTGGAAATTTTTGAGATATTCAGTTACGAGAATAAGCTATAAAATCTACCCAATTCATTACAAAAATTATAATCACTTAAAGAAAGTAAAGCCAAAAAAATTCTGACATCTGATTTTGTGCACAATTTTAAAATCATACTTTCAAAATACAAACTTTACACATTTTTGGGATCTTTTATGACCATTTATTGTATTTGCATGAATGTGTTTTAATTTGTTAAAATTAATGCAAAAGATTGGTATTTTAAATACGTACCAATAAAGTATCGATCAATTTTCGCCTACGATAAAATATAATTCAGATACAATATAGATTTTTCACCATTTAAGGATCCTAAGAATTTCCGCCAGCGCCAAAGCCTAATCCTGTACATTCCTTCACGCGCCTTCTCCCAACAAGTAAATCTGAAGCTGAGAGGAAAGACGAAAGGATACATTAAAAGAGCCGAGAGTAGAGGAACGAAATGAAATGAAGTCATAGTAGAGATGAAGACGGAAAAAGTCCTGAGACGGGAGTGAAGTACCGAGGGACTCGGTGCCCAACTTTTTTTTTTGTGCCAGAGTCCTCTTCATCTTGTTAGCGGTTAACCCCAAAGAATCAAATCCTAATCCCCTATTGGGATAAAGTTCCGTTTAATTTTTTATTTTCCTTTCTCTCGCACTCCGCTTTTCTTATTACATTATGTCTCAGACTCACCGCAAGGACATTTCCGCACACTTCTCTCCTCTTCCGCTCAAGCCCTTGTCCCACGACCTGGCGCATGAACTTTGACATCACTTTTGTATACTCTTCCCAACTTTTTTGCAACTTGAGCACGGTGATGCTGCGTGGCTCTACTTGAGGAAAACATCTAGTTTGAGTTCAATACCAAGGAACAAGTTTCATGAGAATTCAATTAAAGTTTCTCATTATTGTTTCAAACTTGAAACCAAAGAACGCCTACTTGATAATTATGGATGCTGTTAACGTCAATTCTAGATACCAGATTTTTGACGTATGGCGATGCTTTTCCATAAGGATCTTGAAATCTCGATTCCGGGTCAGTTGAACAAAAAAAATTTTTATGTCACTTTAATGTTTTTAATCCAATTCTTGAACTTAACCTAACCTAAACTAACATAGACAAACCTAACCAATCTTGGCGATCCCATGCTTATTATTCAGTTTTAGTGACACACCTTTTGTGTAATCAAATGTGAATTCGCAAGAAATGCTATATACCACGTTCATTTTGAAATAAAATCTAAAATTCGTTATCAGAAACGTTATTCGAGATTAAGATGTAATCAGAAAGATGTAAATTATCGATTAGCGCAAATTACATAAAAAAACTCCGGGGGCATACACTCCATAAACCTCAAATTCAAATCCTTGAGAAAATCAACAGAAATCCTGGAGTGAAATTGAATATGAATAAAAGATGAATTTGAAAATTCTACGAAAAACAATCAAAAAGAAAAGCAAGTAAATTATATCAAAACAGCCGCTTTTTTTGAAACTCGATATACTTTCAAATCTGGTAACCGCATATTTGGGCAATTTGTTCGGCTAGGTTAAATTAAATTTTGGACGAATACAGTGTCACAGAGCTGTTTTGTCGTTGTCTGCTTTCGTAACTGTATTGTACACATAGAATTGATCTATACAGGAAGTCCTTGATTCGGAATTAGCTGCAACACATGTTTGTTTCCGTCCAATTAACCACGTACTTACAGTAAAGGTTGAGAAACATGACGGTACTTTGTAAGAATTTTTAAATCAAAACTTTTACCCACGATTCTGAAATATTACTAATTGACCCTTGAAAGTTCCAACACTTGAGTTTTCCATCAAAGAGTGGTTAAGTTTTAATTGCAATTTCTTTCGAGGAAGATTCCCTGTATTTATGCGAGACCGCTGAGTAGTTGCTAGTTAGCGGTAGGATATGAAACCCGTGCCCAAGTAGGTTAAGCACAATTTTACGAGAGAAGACTCCGTCCGTGGTCATAACTTCTCGGGTGAGTCTGATGGGCATACATGCTATTAGAAATCCCATTGGAAATAAATTAGTGGTTTGTGTGGTGGAGAGGAAGATGGGATGGATTACTAAAGATAAGTGATGATAGGCGAGTGGAGGAAATGGGTCTGTAAAGGACCGGTTCTCACTAAGGCGTGAAGAAACCGAGTGCCGGGGTTAGAGAAGATGAGTAAACTTAAAACTATTCTCCATTTTTATGGCTTGAACCAGAGCTCATGCATGAACTTTTTTTCTTAGCTTTTCAACAAGATTTGAGGAGGTGGGTAGGTTCAGAACTGTCTGAATAATAGACATGACTCAAGAGAGAGAGAAAGTTGGGATAAGTCAAGATGCATAGAAAGTCCTTGCCTCGGTGGATTGCAACCTTGAAATCTGTTATATTTTGTGGGCAATGTATATGCAGATCTTCAAATTCGTTTCAAGGTCTCTTTTAACGGTTGGACTTTATATTTATGGATGCTCTGTGTGTATTTATGCCATGAGATAGAATATAATGCCAAACAATTTGCCCGAACTAGGTGCCGAATAGTGTACCAATTGAATGCACGTGTTTGAACCCTATGCAATATGGTAAGTGGACCCCTGGCTCCAATTTGAGCAGGACTTACCGCATTTCTACAACCTGTAACACCACGAACTTCCTGTAAAAATTGCGTCAAGCCTTGAATTATATCAGGAAATGAGTCCACGGTATCTGTGAAACTGAAACGTTGCGAATTCAAAGTTTCATAGTTGAAGTCATTGTTTACCCATGTGCGACGAGTGACGCTATTGCACACCAGGCAATAAAGCACAATTATTATCAAAAGTAATTTCAATGAATTACTTCCAAGAGCCTTTTTTCGTTAAAGCCTCCATCATGAATGTCTCTAATTCAAAAATTTATTTCACGAAATAGTGTAATAAATGAAGTTAACCTTAAATTTTAGATTGGAGCATAAATTAAGGAATTGGAACATGGAAACAGACAACGTGGCATACAATCTTGTACGGTTAAAAATCAAAGACTACCTTAAGCTTATTAAAAATCAAGTAAGTATTTAACACAAGGTAGCTTTATTTATACCATTCAATTTGATGATCATCTTTTAGACGTTCTAATTGGAAAAATGTTGTGTATCCTTGAATAGTTTACCTATTCTTTTACGGTGAAGCGAAGTTTGTACTTAATTCCAAACAACGCTCCGATATTCTTGGGTTTGCACATCCATAGGCTTAGTTAACTCGAAGACATACGTACAATTTTCCGATTCTAACCAAACCAAAAAAAAAACAGGCTATATTCAAAATCGGGTAAGTCACGTGCAGCGACCAATAAATTGATGGTACCGAGAAATTCGGCCTTCGCATAAGGCCCCTCTTGTTGACCCTGATTATGGAGTTGAAATGTGGTCTGGTTCTCATATTCCCCCTCTCGTCCTATGATAATATGCATTTTTTTGTAGGAAGGCACTTTCTCCCTGCCTTCCTAATTTAAGAGTGGCCTGATTATCTTTCTCTCAACTCCATCAAGGATGAAATAGCGGGCATTATCTCTCAACCGCCTTCCCTTCTCTCTACGCTCTTTAAACTTAATGTGCACTCTTTTTATTTTTATGTCATCATCAGAGGAACACGAGCCGTATGCCAGACCAGCCTCTCCGTCTCAGCATCAGCACAGAGCTCAGGACCTCCGCTCCTCTCTCTATCAAAACAGTATCAAGTGTTTTCGGTTCCTATTCTTCACAAAGAAGAAATTAAGTGACCCAGGGGCAACATCCCTACAAGGACTCAAGATCCAGTCCCGTCTTCCTTCCAGAGTTCAGCAGAGGCTTATCAAAGCAACAACGCGAAGAAATGGGATACTCTTTTTTCACACTCTTCCTTACTTCAGATATCTCGGGATCAGATCAGGGCGAAGAGAGCAATGGCGTATCTGATTCCACAGCAACTTCACTAAATCTAGGTCATACGTGGAAGGATATAAAATTGGAGGCGCAGTAGTGGATTGGACTATCTAGATGAAGTAATAGTAATAATTTCTAATTGCCTAAGCCACTTTTCACTAGTGTCTGAAATATGTAGCGCATCGTCCAAACTCTACATCCTAATAGAATACACTACTGTCAGCAAAGTTTTGAAGCACACATTTTTTTACATTTTCTCACCTTTTGTTTTTGGATTTCTTAATTTTCTTGCAGTATTTACATTTGACTTTTAAATGGTCCTACTCCGATGTTGTGTTGATATTTTTTTGTTTCTTCGACGTTTTTGCCCTAATGTGTTCTCCATTTTTACTCTTTCTTTATTTTATCTTCTTTTTGGATCTATTCCACGATTTTAATTGGTTTCACTATTTTATAAAATCGGGTTTACTAGTTTAGTCCATACAATCTTTGTCAAATGTATCAAATATCAAGTATCATATCGTAAATCATAAATAGCTATTTTTAATTCTAAAGAATTATTTGAATTTTGGCTTCCGAAAGTTTCCAAAAATATGAGCCTAATTTTGGGGAATTAGAAAATCGTCTATTATATTACATTTGAACCGGATAACTACTGATACCACCCGTATTCCTCGGGCTGGCCTTCAAAAAACTTTATGTCTAATTAGCTCCACGTTTGAAGGTTACGAACTGTATAGCTTTCAGCTGATTATGATTATGATCAATAATTAGACCTCCTTCCCTGTAGTACTAACCTCTCCGTCTTTCTTAGCTAAAGGCCATGCCATGTTTGGGGAGATTAGAAGGAGCCTTTGTTGTAACTGAGCCTTTGTTTTTCATTTCTCTGGAGGCTAAGGAAATGGAAGAAATGCATTAGGAGGAAGGAGAAAAGGATTGCCATTTGTGCTGGAGGTGAAATATGGGAAGCGACAGGGCAGGTGAAGCATATACGTATGTCTCTGAGTGAAAGTCAGCTTCGTTTCCAACTCTGCCCTTCTCAACTTCCAACTTCGCCCACAAGGTGATCATCAAGAATTGGGTCTTAGAATCTAGCCTTAGCTCGTCTTTTGATTAAGGAGACCTAAAATTTTCAAAAGCTATTCTATAACCTAATAATTCCTATTTTGAAAAAAAAGCAAACGCTGATTATTTGTGCAATTTAGTTAAAAACGAGGTTTTGTATGGTCAGATTTCGATAAATGCTAGCACAAGATCAAATTCTTTGTTTTATTTAACATTTTTAGCCTTTTGACAAATTCTAAAGCAAGGAACCTAAAGGTCTGACCTTCATGGTCATGGTTGCAGGTAAAAAGCGGAGTGAAGCCTGGAGGTAAAAGGGTTAACAGTTATTCAGATGCATGAGAGAGATTGGTTGTCTGATATGACTCTTCAGGCGCTTCTTGGCCCACGCCAAATGTACACTTTCTGTTAATAAGATGGGGGAATTTCATATAACTGGAACCATAGCCCACTATCTTCATTCGTGAAAGCTCAGGTAGGAGAGTAGGAGAACAAGGTCCTGGGAAGATTTCATAACTCTAATGGCAGGAACAGGCGGAGCGGAGTTGAGGAGAAAGTGATCGATAGAGATTTGGAGCCACGTACGCGTATAGTCTTACATAATGCTCATTCTACTTTTCAGTCTTAGGCCAGTTCTGCTTTTCTCAAGAATGGCGAGCCTATGTTACCTTAGAGGTTGGATACAAGCAAGAGACACTGGAACGGAATTTTCATTTGTAATGGCATGAATGTCGGATGTGATACTATCAACAATGATCTCGTTAGGCTGCTAAGATTCAATATCAAAGAATTTCAAGAAATTACAGTTTTCACAGCTTTTTCTATGTATATTGAAGCGCAAATTTTTGCTGAAAGCTGTTTTCTGTAATTGACAGCAAATAAACAATAGTTAAAACAAAGAAATAGCTCGTAAAAGTAGTATTACTAAGATTTGGAAAGGACACGTGGTTCAAGGTTGTAGAAATACGGCAAGCCATGTTCAAATTTGAGTCACTAGTCCACATGCCATATTTTACAAGGTAAGAAAGCGTGATCCCACCTTTTGTAGCATGCGGCAACTGATTATGTTACATTTTTTACTCTTGACATTCAATATCTATCCCAAAAATTCTACATCGCAGCTTCCATTGTTCACAACAGAAGGCATCAATAATTACCGAGCTAACTAATATTAGTCAATCTTTAGAAAAACTGTTGAATTGAACATCTCCCTTTCTGTATGTCAATGATTTTAGTTCATGTACTGCACAGCCTTGTACGAGAAAAACCACGCCTTAGAATTTAGTAATATAAAAATTTAAAGTTCCGCCTTTGAAGAAGATTGCATAAGGGCTGGATTTAGTTTTCGGTTTAAGATTTCGGTTACATAGCCGGTTGCTATGTAGTTACTGTTGCTAGGCACACGCGTTGCTTCTGAAGTACCGTTAGGCCAAACAGCATGGATAAAGTGATTAGTGTTTGATATGATCGTAGAACGTAGCAGAAAAGTGGACAAGGAGAGCAGTAAAAGGACAAAATATTGAGACACCTCACTCTGTGTGAATAGTTTATTTGATGGTTTTAATGGATCGGATGGAGAGAGAAGATTAGGCCGAGCCCTCAGGTGTGTGATGTCTCGAGCCCGGTTCCACGTAGAAGTTGTTAATGTTATTAAAACCTTCGTGCCCCCGCTCCTCTCCACCCAAGTTAAGACATGGGCTGGGAAAATGAGGCATTTATATGCAGTGAGCGAAACAAGAAGTTATGGTCACTTAATATTTCTTATCTCTTCTCCCAAACCTCTTTTTGGAGGTTTTAAATACTTTATAAATTGAAATTTACAACCTAAATGGACGAATGGTGTTGGGCAGGGAATTAGGAATTAGCAGATCAACTACTAGCCTAATAACAAGCTAAACATGAATGTTGTCTGTCAGAGATGGGATATCACCCCTTGCAGAGGTATGAGAATTCGGAAGACTACATGGACTGGAAGGCAGAGGGGAGGGGTTGCCTCCAAGTTTATTACGATTGCTTTATTGCTTCAGCAAAATAAATTTGTTGATTTCAATAATCCAATAATTTTAATTCAAATTATGTATGGAGGGGTATTTGGAGGGCTGACGCTTCGAGCGCATGACTCCTCCAAATCCCTCCGAGGAGAATTGAAATGGAATAGGTTAATTATTTAAGCAACTTGTTCCAATAGAAAATTTCGAATTTGCATGAGCCCTCCGCACCCCTCCAAAGGCGGGGTGAATGATCGGTTCGACTGCCGTGGTATTTCCCCATGTACGTTGTGTGTCGTGTGTAGCTACTCCACTTAGGCTAAAGATGAGTGAGTGAGTAAATAAAGGAGTCCATAAACTAAAGTAAATTCTGTGTCCAATTTCTTGTCTGGTCGAGGTGTCATACTGTGTGAACAATGGTCGTCACGCAATGGATTTCATAAAAAAGCCATCAATTTTTTTTTTTCATGTTCCTAAAATGGGAATTTCCTCATCCTCGGTCACTCTTATTTAGTAGGAAGACACTCTGGGGAAAACATGTTTTTGGGAAGATTCCACCCTGAATTAGGAAGACTCTTGTCCTGCCCTGTCCTTCAATGTACAAATTGGACAAGTGGTATACTCTGCCTGACAACATGTCGTTTAACGACATCGAGTGTGCAGTCTACACCTTTTTGTACGGATAGGTGGGGTTTTTGCTTTAGAGATTTAGCTTTATTTCGTTTTATGTAAGAAAAACTAAGTGTTTGGCTTCAAAATTAAATGGAAGTGCCTGTAATTTGCGTATATTACAAATTAAGACCGGTGTTTCTTTTCTACGCTTAGGGAAACTGAAATATTGTTAAAAGTGATGTTTAATTCTTTTTTACAATCACAATCACTTCAACTTTGCTTTCCAGCTACCTAGCACATGTACATAATGAGTTTTAATTGATGCAATACACATACACATAATCTGCAGAGCCAGACGAATTGGTGTTAAATTTCAATTTACAGCGATTATTTGAAAAATATAGGAATGTTGTATGCCCAATTGAAGAACAGAAACGATTGAAAACTGCTGGAAGTACTTTTGCCCATTTACATTCATTAAAACGCTGAACGGTGCACAACGGCATGCTGAAAACCCAACCAAAATTGCCTTCGGAATAAAATACTATTCATGAGATATAAAGGTACGTATCATCACTTATGGAACGCCCCTCGTAATTTTCTCAAAAGCACTACCTTTAGCATCAAATTTTTATTTTATTTTAAAGCATAACGTGTCGTTTTATTTTTGAAAAGCCTACTAACCTAAAATAAATTTAAACACAAAAATATGTATGATGTAATGTAAAGTAAAACAAAATATTGTTGATGCTAAAAAATGTTTCCCGAGTACAAAACAAACTACTTATGCTAGATCTGAGGATATTTGAATTCCACCCCTGCTATTTAAAATGCTGTGTTTCAATCAACTTGGATATGAACCGTTAGATTTGAGTTACGAGACTGGCAGGGTGCTAATCTCCTGTTCCTAATGTACTTAGAACCCCTGGACTCAGACCCTTGCTACATGAACCAATTAGTGTACAGTCATTGTTCCGGTGCTAATTCTTAAATATTACGTACACATTCTGCGCTAACAAGACTAAGGTTGTGGAGCGGTAAGTGCTCCCTACCGAAGGTCAGTCCGTCTGGACACGAAACATTTAGTCTGATTCCGAGGTCCGAGAGATATAAATGTGAAATGCCCAAAGTCGGCTCCCACATTGCTAAAGGCTCTCAGTCATGCAAACAACCAATCACTCTCAGGTTCAAGTAATGAAAGATGAGGAGTATTTAGGTTGAGAACTCAGGCCTGCAATTAGAAGACGAGGTTTTCTCTGGGACGGACCTGGTTTCCAGCAGTCTGCCTCGTGGCTGGTGTGATATGGCACGGAGTTTAGCGCCGTGTCAAGCCCGAGCGTGGACAAAACAGGGAGTAAATTACAAAATGGTGTATGATATCCGTCTGAGGCTGAACACGGACGAGACAGAGCGTAATCCCAAACATGTCAAGTTGAGGACTTTTTGGTTCAGCCCAAAAAGCTTGACATATAATGCGTTCCCTGTACTGGACTGGCACTTGAGAGAAAATAAATGGAGAAAGAGGTCCTTCCGTTGGTCCGGAACGAGTTTGGCCAGAACTAGGCCCAGTATATGCTCATAATGAAGTTTGGGTAACTCACCTATGACGGTTAAATTGACTTTGGAGTTCCTCGTTGGTGATTTGAGGAAGTCCACCCGGCATCGGTAGAGTCCAGCATCATTTTCGCTGACGTTATCGATTGAGAGAGACGCGGGTTCAGTGACGGTCCGAAAATAAGCTCTCTTGGCTAGCAAAACTTCGTTTTTCGCATGACTTCCCGGTTGTGTTCGAGCATCATAGCTGAAAGGGAAGAGAAAAAATATAGTGAAAATAAATGGGAGGCCTCATTGTTCAGTTTAACATTTATATTGGGTTTGGGTCTTCTGTCTGCTGAGTTGGGCTGATTGAATAGCCTCAACCCGTTCCAACAGCTCCTTTTGTCTTTTCACTTCGTCAAGCATAAAATTAAATTTAGCCCATTAATTGTTACCGTACACTTCCTCACCAAGCTCCAAAACTCACATGGCCTGGCCCACTAATAACTTTAAATCAACTATGGAGCTGAGGCCTGAAATACGAATTCCAATGGATAGACTTGCGGAAGCGCCACACGGGATATTTTTACAAATTAAGCATACAAGGGTTGTTTCATTGATTTTGACAGTCGTTTAAACAGCTTATTTTATTTTTATAATAAATTTATAATTATAACTATTTTTTTTCGTTTTTATTCTAAATCAGAGTAATTACTGATACGTCCTCGTGAATAATACGCAATTCTTAGAATGTTTTTTTGTACTTTCATTAATTTACGTGCAGATATTTCTGTTTTACAGGTTTTTAAGAAAAATGAGAGAAACCAAATCGCTTTTTTATGATTTGTAAAAGAAATTTCGTTCTACTTGAATTTGTTTAAAAAATATGATGGTCCATTTTTAATCAAGTTTGAAAATATTTGGCGAAAATATACTTTGTACCTATACCTCGTTTGCAGATATTTTGAAATTTTGGAATTTTTCATGATAAAAACTCCAAGCTCAACTTAAATTTAACTTAATTATTGCTTTGAATGTGGTGAAATTTTCAGCCCAATTCATTCATTTTGGTCTTTTTCATAGCTTTTCAAAGAACTGTCAACATTATTGAAACAACCCTTGCACAATGGCCCATTTCCCTTATGGTATGGCACACCGCACTCAATCTAAATTGCACATGAGCCCAAGGTTCGCGGTATTGTCAACTTCTATAAATACGTGATTCGGGTATAATTGCATTAGTGAGACAAGGCTTGCAGGAACAACAAATAGGAGCAGTACATGACACGTAGTCTCAAATCCTATAAATACGCGAACGTAATGTTCCTAATAGGAAGGGCTAATAATGAAATGACTCGTAGCGGAGCCACATGGCATTCCAACACTCAAATCAGTTCTTTGGGTTCATACCACGCTTGAGATCTCAATTTCGGTAAAAACTAATTGAATCATTCTGACTCGACTCCAGTAATCATAATACACCTCTAACCTGGCCCTTGTGTGGCGCCTCGAGTTAATAAACCACTTCACGTCTCAGTTCCGTGGTGGCATCCTGGACTAACCTAATCACGCTCTCCACAGCTAAAACGTGAGACAGGGGGTTTATTTCGAGAATTTCTGGGCTTGCTCGTTGACATGTTCTGGATTTTGATATTTAATTAACAGGATCTCCACTCAGTTGGCCGGAGTCAATGGATTTCGGGCATTTTGCTCCATTATTTGAATTTACGGAGTTATATTGCCAACATTACCGAATTAAATTCAAGCTACGAAGATTAACATGATCGATTGACAGATGACAGACTGGGATTTGCTGAGCCACTTTTGGGTCTGAACTTAAGAATATTCGGCACATATTCACACACGCCGCGCCCATTGACAGTCAATTTGGCAGACGCCCTAGACCAGCAATGCGAGGGGATGACAGGTAATATAGCTGTCAGATTGCAACCTGAAGCTGCTGGAACTGACGTTGAAATGTCGATTGGATGAATATCTGATGAAGAAAGGGAGCAAAAGTCTTACCGCAGCTTCAGCCTATTTTTATGGTAAAATGAACTACGTAGATCATTATACTGCGTAGACATTATATAGGTGCTTGTGTTCCCATTTTAACCTGGTGTTAAATTTAAGGATATTAGCATTTCTTGTTCGATGCCTCGCGTCCAAAGGGATCTTTTCGAAATCAGTCGAGCCTGAAATGAATGAAGAGAGAAAGGAGAGAAAGAAATTGGAAAGGAAGGCGGGCTATATAGCGAACAATACATGCATTCACATCGAAGAGCTATACTGCAGCTATGTGAGGGTTGTTTCAGGAATTTTGACTGATTTTGAAAAGCTGTAAAATGGAAAAAATGAATGGAAATGAATAAAGGCTAAAACTTTCACCACTGTCTAAGTACTAACTAATTATATTGCATTGCAAACAATTGGGTGAAAATATTAACAGTTTTTATTGAAACTTATGTCGAAACATATTTTGTAATCTATTTAAAGTATTGTTCTTTTAGTACTTTATTTTTTCATACAAACCTTTTACCTTTAATTGTGACTTAAAGACCTCATTAACTCGTTATTGCGTTTCCTTTCCGTTAAGAAATAGTTATAAAAATTGGTCTACATTTTCATGAATATAGCGCAACAAGTCCGGCTTTTTCTTTTTTGAAGTTTCTTTTAAATGACAGGAAAACAAATCATTTTGGGGTAAATTGCAAAATAATTAACTGCGTTTCTAATATCTCTTGAAATGTTTTCCAGAAACAAGCACTCCGGATCTGCGCGAAAGGTTGGCCAAAGATATGAAATTTTGAAATTGAAAAGAAATTATAGTATAACCGGTAATTATGAATATTTTAACCAATGTGTTGCTCTATTTTTACTTTATTCTTAAAAGCTTCAGTTCAATTCCTCTATTTTTGTCTGTTTTACCGCTTTTCAAAATTTGGACAAAATTAATTAAACATCCCTCGCGCAGGGCTGTCAGAGCTTTTGAACTAGTATTAAGTCTAAATAAAATCAATAATACTTCAATTTTGCATAGCTAAATGCGACACCAGATCAAATTTATTAAAGGCAGCACTGCATAGTACGAGAAGCAAGATCTCACTGATAAGAAAGGCAACAAACTAACCCAACTGGAGTTCGTGCCACTTCTGTCAAAATGTCACCCATTTGTAGCCAATTTACATTTTGCAAAGAAACTGCATGACTATTCTGTCAGGACTTCAGGACGTCATTTCCTGCACAGCTGCATTTGTCAAATCCTGGAGTGAGAGGTCAGTGGACTAAAAGCTCAAAATGACACTTTAATACAGTTGCGAAAAAGGAAATATAAAAAAACTGAAATGTAGAAACTTTTTTCAAGTGAGAGAAAAAGTGTGGCACTCAGTCACGGAGGTTATACGAAAAAGCTCCAGAATTTTGAGTCGTGTCGTATAGCATAGTGCAGACTCCCTCCTGCCCTCCATTCTCTACATACAATTTATTATTGCTCCGCTCAGGAATCAGGCTCTTCGTATCATGTCAAGTTCTGACAGGATTGGATGGGATAGAAGACCAGCACCCGGCTCATCCAGATTTTCTTCTCCAAATAATTTGACAGGAAAATCCAAACTTGGCCCAGCAGAACGTTCCAATACCTTTCATCTTCCGTTATCTTTCGAATTTCATTTACTATGTTCCGTTTCCAGAATCTCAGTCCGAGCTTGATAAAAATTTCTTAGGCTTGCTTCTAAGTCGCCTCCATATTTAGAATTTTCTCTTTTCTCAACCTTCCGTTTTTAATGTCCCTGTTCATAGTTACGAGCAATAGATTTGGAAGGAACTACGCCAGTGTAATGATAAGGGGTCGTAAAACGAATTTTATTGACCTGCAGCCCTTTATCGTCGGCTACTGACTTGTGTTAGTTTTTCAAGAGGGTGTATTACGAGGGTTGTTTCATTGTTCTTGAGCCAGATTGGAAAAGCTGTAGCAGCTAAAAACGAATGAATCACCCTGAAACTTTGACCACATTTGAAGTAAATACTTAAATTTCAGCAAAACTTTGGGATAAAATGTCTCTGTAAACAGTTATACTTACAATTTTAGTGCATTATTTCAGAACAATTATTTTACATTATTTCTTTTTTTTCTCACTTTTTCCGCACTACAATAATTACTGTTGATGTTCTCCCGCCAAAACATTTTTTTAAAATATGCTTAAAATTTCAAGACTTGGAATCTAGGACATTTCGGTTTTAAAGGTTTTTTAATGGCATTGCTTTTAGGAAATTTGCAAAATATAATTCCTCGTCTGTCGTAGGTTCATGGTCAAATCACTGAAAACTTTTAACACAAGAATGGGAACATGTGCTCGAGTGTGAGTTTGACGAAAGCTATGAAGTTGCAATTTTTTTTTAAAATTTCAACATTCATTACTAAAACAAGTTATTTTTACTTAAATTGTGATAAAAAGCTATTGGCATGAATATTTGCACTCATATTACTGTAATACAACTTAGTCATAATTAATTTGCCTGTTGTGAAAGTTTCAGCTCAATTCATTCATTTGTATCATTTTGACATAGCTCAGAATAGCCCATAAATAGGCTATAATTAACGAAACAACCCTCGTATAAAGGGCATCATCGAAGTAAGCGTAACCATTGACATATTGTAAAGGGAAAGTCGTACGAGCAAATACGTACTTTATTACAAAACGCAAAGTAGAAATTAAACACTAAAAACTTCGCAGCGGAAAGTTGTAAAATAAACCGAAAAGTTGTTAAAGGATAAAAACCCAATGTACCGCAACGCATGTCCGTTTCTCGTTCCTTGCTGTCTAATAACAAGAATGAGCAAACAACGTTAAACTACGAACTACGACAGTAGTAGTAGAGTGGAAATGAAATGAGATAGTTCGTCTCATCGTTAATTCTGTTTTTGGAAATATACATAGACTATTGTAATTGCAAACAGGCACTGGATTGAGGATGAAGGACTTAAATGGACGTCATGAAATGCTGACCATGCCCCATGCCAACAAAACAACTGAGGGAAACTAATGCCCTAATGAACGTTGGCACCAGCTTTGGAATGGTAAAAACTCGTCGAATCCAGAGTTGTAGCCTGTAATTTGAATTCCGGAGTGGAAGCGGAGTAGAGAGAGATTTGTGTTGTAAAAAATTAGAAATTCAGGACGGTATCATCGCATAAACCACAAAACGTGTTGTGGTTTAACTGAAACTCCGAAACTACCAACCGAGAGATTTTTGATACTTTCACTTCTTGGCGTGGCGTGTCTGATGTCTGCAATGGCCTGCTTGTTTGAATTTGAAATTGCCTTCGTTGCAAGTTGGCCATTTATTTGTTTCTAGAAGTAATTTTGCACAAAACTTGTCGAATTTTGCATAGAATCCGGAAAACGTAGCGCCGAAATAATGCAAGTGTCGTCGATGCGCCTTTGCATTAGTTCAGTGATGCAGATGATGACCGACACGTTGTGAGCAGGCCTGCATAGCGTAATGCGAGGGTTGTTCCAGTAGCAATAACTAAATTTAATGTGTGGATTAAACATAGTATCATCAAAAGTGTAAAATATTTTTTATTTGGATTTTAGCACATATCTTTTACGATTTCAGATTCAAGTATTTTTCATTTGATTTTAACCTATCGGTTCATAGCACTAATACAGACCTAGCATCCATGTTTGCCATGCTTGTTCAATGAATTTAAAAAAAAACAGCTAAATTTTTTTTTGATTTGAAAAAAGTTTTGGAAAATTTTTAACATTGTATTTTAAATATTTATTTGAAAATTTATATATTTAATTAATTACATAAAAATATAAAAAATCATTTATTGGAATGAGTCAATGAAGTAGCGCCTTTTTTATCCTTGATTTGTTGAATGTTCAACTCCTCCTCAACAACAATTCAACAACTCTCGATTCTTTAATCTTGAAAATAAAATACTTTCAATAAAGTTTTCATAAAAATATTTATCAATATTTGTTTAAGGCCCGTGTACCAGAGAAATTACTCCTTTTTCTTCAAAAAATTAGCTCAACCTAATAAGTAAAAATACTTTGCAATTTTTGCAAGCAAACTCAGAACTTGTGGAGCCACCCTCGCAGTCCCATAATTGGGTCAGATGCCAGAATTATGGATGAAAAATTGTTTCTGAGGTTTCAATACGAAACGGATAGTTCCCGTCACCCTGTTCGGAATTTCCAATCCGTCTCCTTCAAGCGGCAGACCACCAAAACGTGTAGATTCCTATCGAGCTGATTTAATAATAAAAAGTGGTAACAACTGGCTTCTCTCTCCACATTTTGATACAAGGAGCAGTCAGATTTGAATCAAACTTTATTAGGAAACCAAACCACACCAACAACATGCGTCCACATTTCTCTTTCCCTGTCCTTCACTGAAAAACTTCATTTCTCAACTTACAAACCTGTCAAACTGTTATGCAATCTAAACAGCCCATACTTTTGCATGAAATCGTGGACGGATTTCAGGCCAGGCTCTTTCAAATCTTGAGATTAGCTTCCACGTGGATATGCCACGCTTTACCTACTTGGGTATTCTGGTGCAGTTTTGGAGTCAACAAAAAGTTTGAGAAGTGATATGTATGGCGAGCTTTTGACAATTTTAGCTCATAAATCTTCTTTTGGAAACGTATATGGAAATTTTGGAGGTTTGAACGTGTGCACACTGTTTTCGGCCTGTTAACTATGTTTTTCATGCTAAGCAAAACTACTTTCTGGAAAATGAATATTTATTAATTGACTTATCAAGTTTCAGGAGGAGTCTATTAAACTCGAAAGAGTTCAAAACAGTTGTGACACGTGACTAAGCTCAAACCGAGCTTTAAATTAAATTCTGCAGTGTATATGTAAAAAACGTAAAACATCAAAAATGTTCACTCGTAAAAATTTAGAATTTTTTAAAAGATTCGATGTGGAAGGCAAAAAAGAAAGCTAAAAGGCATGCTCTAATCAATAATTTGAAATATTTCAATTTTAAAGTGGAAATGTGAATAAAGAAAAGAATGATGCGAATATAAAAATGACTAATTAAAAAAATATTTGAACAAATTTATTATAATTTATGTAATTCATGGTTTTTAATACAGCATGTTTAATACAATTTCTTTTATTCCAATACCAAAATAAATGGCTTTAAAAATGAATTTATAATTCGTCTAGGTCTTATTTGATTTTTAAAAAATTGATTTTATTTTAGTTTTAATGAATTTAGGTTTAAGTTATTCCACGTGATATTCATACCAGAGCTGAGTACAACAATTTAGTTTTTAGACCCTGAAATATTAGCTTCAAAACTATCGCACATGGCGAGAAACCAGGTCATTCCAAAGCAAACAGCCCTTAAACCATAAATTGCAATTAATTTTGACTAATTAGTCATTTCAGGGCCGGAACTCTATCACTGCCTTCCGTCTTGCAGCGCATAGTCCCCTCACCTTGGCCCGCTATACTCTTACCTAAAGAATGCGGTTCCAAGTTCGAAGGAGTGGAGCTCCTTCAAGAAAACATATTAGAGGAGAAAAGCTACTGCTTAACCTAATGAAATCCGAAACCTCAAACAAAATCCTGTTCTCGGAAGGAAACCCTGTCATTAATGGAAGTGCATGGAAGGAACTCTCTCTCTTCCTCATCACCCAAAGCCCGTCAGCTAAGGGAATCCAGTCCGTGTCTTCAGACGTAAATCGAGATCGAAAAGGTCAGGCGAGGACTCTTGAAAGGAGAATAGAATTTTGGGAATTGGGTTAAGAGACGAAACCTTAGCTGAGCCCAGGCCGTGAGCAGAAAGCACAAAATCGGGAAGGTAGGCTGTGGAACGCGTTGCCCAGACATACCAGCAGCCCAAGCCAAGCCACTATCCGAATATCCTATCTCTCTATTATGGTTTGTGAGACTAATCTGTTCATTAGAGTCTTTGGGAAAGAACAGATACAAGGATACCCTCATCCTAGAACCATGTAATCCTTTTTCTGTGTGAAGGATTTTCTTTTGCCTTTCTCCCAACTTTCACCGCAGACGAAGCTGCTTGAAGAAAGTTCTTTTTCCGTGGTTTGGTTTCTCCGAGCAAAGTGAGGACCAGTAGCCTACGAGGAACTTCTTCGTAATGACCATTGGGGTAATATAAGTGAAACACTACTTGCATACATGAATTACTGGACGTCTACTACGCTTCACATACCATCAACTTTTACTTTACTTCTTCCTCGAAATGTACCATTTTAGTGCAACTTTCAAATGAGACTCTGAAGTAAGGAAAGGCTTCCTATGCAAGAACATATTTTCTTTGTGGCTCGATATAGACTGTTTAGCTTAAAACCTCAATGATTCACATCCGCCTTCTAGTATTATTAATATTTATATACCATTTTTTGTATATTTCCAGATTTTACTGCATTTTTGCAGGTTTTGATGTTTTCTTCTGAATTTTGTGCATAATCCGGAGTTTCAAAAATGGTGGGAACTTTTATTGCAACTTTTCGTAGGTGATCATTTCTATTGCAAAAGTTTTCTATTCAATTTCATGTACGAATCTAGTGCTGGACAAAATCTTTATTTGGAATTTCACAAATTCTTGCTATTTAATTTTAACCTTCTCGACAATTCTTGGATTTTACAGCTTGCCTAAATGAATTTTGAAACAAATATTTGATTTTTGACATTTAAATCTCTATTTTGCATAAATACTGTCTAAATATTGCACATTTTAGTGCTTATTTTTACATTTTTTTTTGTATTTTAGTCCATATTTGGACCGTTTTGTATTGCATACGAGCCTTTCCCTACTGGCAAGTGTATAGCTGGTCCTCGAGGGATACTCGTACTATAGCGTACAACCAGCTCGGTTTGCAGCACATTTGCGGAAACGTGAAATGTTAACCAACTCGGAGTGAATAGCTCTGTGGAGCATAGTGCATGCCTAAGAGGTGCAGGAAAGTGAGCCATCCAGTCCTAGAATGACTTGGATGTAGTTTTTAGTACAACGGCGGAGATTAGAACATTTGCGTTAAACAAGAGCATTAGGAGGATTCCCACATTTTCATTATTGCTTTTGGACTTCTGCTTCACGGAATTTCTACGCTCCAGTCTCTATGGTACTCTCATTAGGCAAATTACACTACAGAACTTGTTTATATAGAAACAATCCAAGCAGATCGTTTTGGGCCTTAAGCCATGGGCGATACTATACAAAGTTGGAAAGTCAAACGTTTAGCTATGAAAGAATTTTGGTATTTCAATATCGTGGAGGATGGCTTGACTTGGATAAGTTATTTGGAGAGGTTTAGTAAATTCCATGCAAATGCCCTGTGAGACACAAATAATGCTTCAGTGGCACTTGAGTCGATTCCATAGAAGCACATTAAGGAGACTAGGACAAAACAGCTTTTGTGACTGGTGGAGGGAAAGCCATTACAAGCAGACATTCACCTCCATCCCATTACTTCAATTGCATACTTCTTTTTCTTACGAGAGAATGCCAACTTTAGTTGCCATTTCCCAATGTCATCCAGTTAGTAGTTTGTACTACGACTCCAGCATGTAGGTTCAGAACAAGCACCAACTCACAACTCACCTACTTTCGTCTGGGAGTCTACTGCGGTAGTGTACACGAACTCTAGGCATATGGTCTATCATTTAGCGTAGTAAAACAAAAGAGAAAGGAGTGAAAAACCAGGTTAAGTATACACCTTGGATTGAATGAAACCCCGTTGGATTGCAAGCCCAAATCTTCCACTTAGGCTACCTAGTTTACTTCCAATCATAATTTGCCTTGTCCTTCAATCCACTTTCAGATTATCAAAAATATACACAACTATCAGTAACCTACAATTATGGAATTCTGAAGAGCCAAACTGCAATGGTTAGAGAAAGTTTCCGACACACGCAACAGTATTAACCTGCTATTTATTTTCAAACTGTGTTGATGCCTTTCAATTTTTTTTGCCTTATAAAATGGTCAGTCTGGCGGCCAGGAGCTTTGATAGGCAATGGATAGATGGTTCGAGATCGTTTAAAGTACACTATTGTTAAGTTCATGTGGATATTAGAACTTAAAATGTACTATCTATTTTGGGAATGTGGATGCTTCGAAAAAATAAACAGCGCAGGTGAAAGGTGGTTCTACGAACTGAAGTATTGATGAATCGCGTAAGGTTTAATCAAGTCAACTTTTTTACATTTCAAATTTCAATGTGCTTTTTCAATGCAACAAATATTGCAGTGCGGAGATATCGATAAACGCATTCGACCAAAGGGTGGACACGACATGAAATGGTCATACCACTGCAAGCAAAGTAGGCAAAATCAACGAAATTTAGTCAATAAGAACTGTAAAAAATTCAACAAAGGCCTAATTACGTGTGATGATTCGAGCGGCATTGAAACTAAAACACCATATATCCTATATGCTGCACTAGAGAAATACCTACCCTGATTTGCTTTTGGTAATTGTAGTTGAAATCTAGCAGGTACTGATATTGGATACGATAATTATGCCTTTATGACATGAAACTTCAAAATACGTTTTTTTTTTAAAAAAATATAGCCGATTACATAGCGTTTGAATTTGATAAGACTTTTCTAAACGTCAATTTTATAGATTTTTAGAAAAAATTTCAAACGCTGCATTTGCATTATGATGACTTTTAGGAACGTTCCAGACAGAAGCGTTATTTGGCGGAAACAAATAAGTTTTACACAGGAGGCACCGAATTAAACGGAGTGTGACAGTATTTGGTAAACTAAATGCTGCAGCATTTCCAAAGGACACAAATGTTTGAACTATGACCTACAAACTACAACACAAAGAAAGATGTGAAATGGAGGTGGACATTTATTAGCGGGTCCGACTGAAATTAGAAGTGGAAGTAGATGTTTGAAAGAGTGGCTGACGACTACTTGAGTAAAGTGAAGCGGGACTGTTGGAAAGGGTGAATGGTCAATTGAAGGAGATAGTTAGTAGTGGAGGGAAGGAGAGATGAGAGGCTGGAAAGACCATCTGAGTCAGAGGTCCGTAATAGGAGTGGAACTGGAGAAAAGTTTGTACTGATGAAGACCAAAAATAAGAAGTCTGGTCCTGGTCCTTTCTTCTTGCTTTCTCCTTAATGTAGCTACTTCTTGTGAGGAGCCGAGTCGGGACTCTCCAGGACCTCAAGCATATCCATTCAAGCACAAAATAAGGAAGACAGACCTCCAGTAGTTTGGAGTTTAGTTTCAGTTTACTTTTACTCCTTTTCTCTTATTTGGAGAAGACAGAAAAGACACGAAAAATAGCACAACCAACCAAGGAAAATAGATTCTTCTACTCCAAGGAAAAAAACCCAATTTAGACTTTCTTCTTCCTTTCTCTCCAGTTTCCTCAATTTTACCAGGTCCTTGGTTTAAAGAAAAGTTTCCACCTACAATTTCTTTTTTTCCGACGGATTTAATTTTTGAAACCTAACCTAGCGTCAAATCCTGCCAGTTAGGCAAAAAAATATGTGCAGACGCTCTTAAATTGTTGCCTGATTTTTCACCTAAACTAACCTAAACCAAACTAACCAACCAATGAAAATAAATTCTTCTACCTCAAGGCAGAAAATAACCAATTTAGACTTTCTTCTTATTTCCAGGATTCACAATTCTAATAGGTCCTTGTTTTAAAAAGACTAAAGTTTGTACGCGTAACTATTTTTGCTGGATTTAATGTGTATTTCCAATCTTAAAGTTAAGTAAATAATATATTTTATAGAACGTTAAGTTAGGTAAGCAATTCAGTTTTCGAAGCCAGGTCTTTTTGGGCAAAAACAGTTGAACAAAAGCAAAACTTAGTCAAGCAAATTTAGGTTAGGTTATTTTTATTTATTTAGGTAGGCTTAGGCTAACTCCGGTTGGGTTAGGTTAAGTGAGAAAATAAGACAAAAATCGAAGTTCTTTCAAGTAAAAATTTTCCTTTTTGCCAATAGGTGTTTGCCAAACTGCTCCAGAATCATAACTGGTTTCGTTAGGTTAATCTAACGCTAATTATTAGCGTAACCTTTTAAGGCTTAGTTTTCCAGTCATTTATAAACTGATAGACACTAGGGAAAAATTGGCTTAACTTTAAATGCAATTAAATTGAATGTAAAAAACGAGTCAGTTGGGCAAACACCAGTTTGGCAAAACAGCGTTTTTTTGTTAACTACGTCTATATTTTATTTTTAAGCAACTGCTTACCTAAATTAACCTAACCCAGCTTAGCCTAGCTTGGACTAACCTACAATGGTCACGCTTAACCTAACCCGATTTGTAGCAGTTTGGGTTTTGTCCGACTGTAAGCTGCTGCAAGTGGCCCACTGCAAGTTGCTGCCGGATATAACACGTAAATTACTCTATTTTCAATTACTTGAAGACAATTTTTGTATGCCTACAATTTACCTAAAGTTTATATGCCAGCACATCGTGCCCCTGCTGCTTAGTTGCCTTCCCGGCCCAGTTTGTGAAATTGACTGTATTCAAGTTTAAACAAGCTGCGGGATACAGTCAATATTGTACACGCGCTAAACAACCCTGGAACTCGGAACTTTGTTTCCCAAGAATATTTGCCTATTTTATAGTTACTTTCACTCGCAAATGTTTGCCTACAGTTCGAGTAGAGTAAAAGCATTTTAATTGCACGTGGGCAGAGAGAAAGTCATAAACTTGGGAAAACGGAGGACAGCACTAATGAATTTTAGATTTTGTGAGCCTCGAGCTTAAGCTAACGCACCAAGTTTAAAGATTCTGAATACCGTAGTGCACCCAATTGTAAAAAGCGGAAGTGAACTACTTAAATTAACTATCGCTAGTTTCAAAGAAAAGACCGGGGCAATGAACCAAGTTTACATTTAAACAAACATAAAACAACACATCCCTGCGGAGAACATTGAACCCAGTTGGCTTGGTGGACAACGTTCTATATTAGGTTCATTAGGAGCAAAAGTCGAGGAAAGAAAAACTTGTTGCCTCTTAATTAATTAGTTAGTGTTCAGTGGGAGAGTGAACCAATGAATGGTTTGGTGGGGATTAGTTTGGGAAAACATGGAGACACTCGCCCCACAAACTTCGCAGGAAAGTTAACTGGAGTGAAAGAATCGGATAAGATGACATGGAAAGTTGGAAAGAGCTCCGAGGAAACACTGGAAACTAGGCCCTCAGAGTATGCACCCTATAACTAGACCTACGGGCTCAGATCTTTGAACAGCCTTACACGTGTAATATACATAGCAAATTGAATGACTTTTGGGTGGATGAAGAAGTACCGCTTCAAGAAACTACCCGTGCGTTATGTGCATCCTCAGCAATATTTCCCAGCTACTAAACCGTAAACTCACCAACAAAGACGAAAATGCCGAAGTCAAGTCAAAGGCTGATCTGAATGCTCAAGCACGAAAAAGTATGGGACAAAGTAGGCCAGCAACAAACCCTTTGTAAGTACACGGACGTTGAACTCAAGGCCATGTGAAATTTGCAATGACGGGAAAATGCATGTACTATTTGCAAATATACTGCAATTTGTATTTTAAGAATCCTGAATACAAAAAACTGTGACACCAAAAAAGCACCACATCCAAAACCGGGGAAACTAGGAAAGGTGCCCTCCTAAAACTAAGCCATCATCAGTACTGTTACTCCGATAAATACAATAGTTTTTCTTAATTTATTAACAATTGACTTAAATAGTTCATTTATTTAGTTGGGTAATGCTAATTTAACGTTACGTATTTTGAGGCCAATAAAATGTACGATGTTTGTACTTTTGTAATTTTTTTTGACAGATTACATATGTACTGATACATATTTTCAAAATACCTGTGCGTATACTTTGTCCATCTTGTGCTGAGAAAATGCACATCAGAGAAGCAATATTGGGTATTTTAATTAACAAATTCTGGAATTCTGAAAATATACGTACAAATTGATACAATTTTTTAAAGTCATCAATTGAAAGTAGGGTTGGGATTCCCGAAGCCTTTTTTCGATTCCCGGGAATCGGGAAATTCCCGATTTCCCGGGAATTTCCCGGTA
>JAQFXZ010000159.1:0-28446 GCA_034694025.1 Ceratophysella scotica | reverse complement strand
TTCCGGGTCGGGTTCGGTTCAACCTGTTTTCAACCCGAAATCGGGTCGGGTCGGCCAAAGTCCGCCCCGTTTTATTCCCTACTTGAGACAGAGGATGGTTTAAGATCACATGTAATTTACGAATTGTACCATAGCGTACCGTATTCTGGTTCTGGTAATATAGCGTACTATTGTATGTACATAGCACGCAGCACGCTTTGCTAGTACGCTGGTACTAATTTGCAACTTGCAACACAGCAAGGAATCCATTATCCAGTCCTATTGAGATTCGTATGTGATCTGATCAAGTAAGGTTTGGTTGAATTTAATTACATCAATGTAAAAATACAAATACAAAATAGAGGCGTGTTCTGTTTCGAGGACAAAATCCGAAAATCGTTTTCAAATTGTGAAACTTCTTTCAGTAGCTAGCTGTAGCTATGCAATGTCAAATCTAACCTTTAAAAAGTATTTAATTCGTGGTTGGAAAGGAGCCAGGCGTTCCACTCCTTTATCTTTTATCTATATTTGAATCTTGCAGTTTTCACTACATGTGTTGAATGTGCTGTTCGTTCATGTGCAATATCTCGGTTCGGTATGATGTCCTTTCGAATTTTGAACTTGATGGACGTAGCGTAACATAATTTGGAATATGCTCAACAACGTTGTTGTTTTCTGCACAATAATTTAATAAACTACTACGCCATATGCTTGCATATTTCTGTTTAGATATTCCAGAATCTCCCAAACGGAACCAGATTGAGTTTCATTTTCTTTGAACAAATAACATATAAAGTGACTCTTAGATTCGGTGTCCTTCTGACTGACTCAGAAGCAAATACGTATGGAGGAAGAGATGAAACAGTTTTCTATGTAGACAACGAATAAAAGCATTAGACACCAAAAGCCAAAATACGTGGCGTTTAAAATGCAGACAGAGACGAGCTCATACGAGTATATTTACTCGAAATGCCTAAAGATATTGAAATACATATTTAATTTCTTAAACAAAAAAAAACGTTTTTTTTTTGCTTTCTTGCTTTGGCTGTGACATATTCATGTAAAAATATGAATTAATTAAAACCTTGAAAAATTATTTATTTTTTGACCATTTTAAAAATTATTAAAAGTACTTTGAACTTTGAACGGAAAATACAGCGTATAAGCCCAGTATGCAAAACATATGCAGTAAAATTTGCGGCTATTCATGCTGTTTTATGAAAAAAATATAGAATATGCAGAAAATGTAGAATATTTAAAAAATGCAGAATATACAAAAAATATGCAATATGCAATAAAATCAGGTATGCAATGAAATATGCTGTAAAATCTCCTTAAATTTTTGTATTGTTTACCTATTCTAATATGCCGAAAGAAAGAGGCTACGGACCCTTTGCAAGTTCAAGTTTGGTGGATAACTTATGCATTGCTTTGAGTCTTAGTCTTAAGCTATTGATTCGATCTATATGGTGTTTCGTATTTCTCAAATTAAGATTTTCTACATGAAAATGTGAATATTTCGAAAGTTTTGACTGGAAATGCAGTGAAATTTTCGAAGATTTTGTGGATGAAAACCATGAAAATATGCAATTAAAATCGTAAACCTTGAAATATGCGCAATATTTAATAAAACCTTGAAATATGCAATATAAAATTGGAAATTCGGAATCATTGGAATGGTTCGTCAATATTCCGAGTTTTCGTCGCTATTCTTCCATGTAAAAATATATGCAATTAGGTTCAAATCCTAACCCTAAATATGATGCAAGTATCACCATATTCACGCAGTAGAAATTAAAAGTCAAAGTGTCACCACGCAAAGTGTTGATCATACTATGTCGATGATTCATATTCATATGGTAGCGTTCCACACAATTGATTCTCAAAAGATTAGATCACCTAAGAATTAAGATTTGCACAAGGAGCACATTGTTCGCAATTCACAAAGTACACGGTACATCTAAATCAGAAATATACTTACAGTATTCGTATGTGGGATGCTGGATAGGGATAGGTACTACTTTCTACTCCAATGCAGTGTGCAGCAGATGCATATGTGTATGCATGCATAAATTGATGTGCCAAAATAGGATATTGTATTTTTTACAAATATGGTATGGAATGGAAACCTGAGCTGAGATCGGTTTAAGGTGCAATGGTGTACATTGTACATTGTGAAATTTTCAAGTTTATCTGACCTTGCCAAGAATTTGACATTTCTCAAAGCTGCAGACTGATTCGGAGCTTAATAAACGTTTGCTTGAATTAACCTTACCACTCAAAGTTGCATGCATAAAATAAAGAAGTTCATTGACAGATAAATAAAAGTAAATTACGCCTTCCAATCAATCTTCTGCCAGATTAACACTTACTACGATGCAGTTCCAATTCCAAGCGTGGGTGGCATGATTGTATAATTCCACAGAACTAGCTGAGGTTTGTGAGTTTGATTTGGCACTGCATTTTTTATTTACTGAGCAGCCCAAGACTTCGTATTCCAAGATGTTGTTTGTGAGGGTGAGATAATGATGAAAATATTTGGATTACCGACCAGGAAGGAAGTTTACGTAGGCGTCCCCGTCCCCGTCGGAGTCGGGTCGTTAAAAACAAGCGTGTGGGTTTGGCTTGACATGAGAAAATTTTGTGGAATTGGAAGGATCTTGATCTTCCCAGACCAAATAATTGTCTTCTTTTCCTTCTCGAACTCATATGCAATAGATTAAAATAGAACAAACATGCATTCCAGGTGGATGACACGGAGGGATTATCAAGATGAGTCCTCTTTTTTGAGTGGGCACTTTGCCATTTTCACTTTTAAAGATATAAAACGGGTTTCTTCCTTGGAGCATTCTCACAGTATCAGTTCAGTGCTAAAGAGCTCTTCAGTAGCAAGAGATTCACGCGATCTTTCATTTTGCAAGCCAAGAAATTCTTCAAGTTTCCAAGTCCGACGTCTGTATCGTCTTTCGTGTGTTTAAAAATAAACTATTTTCTCAAAGCTTCGTGTGAAAGTTGTTTTACATTACGCAATTTTGAAAAGTTCCAATTTATTGTGAATATATACTCAATTAAAATACCAATAATGTCTGATAAAAGCAAGAAGTCCGTTAGTGTGAAGGAGGAAAGCAGCAGTTTCCGAAGTCAAACCAAATCAGCTAAAGTGACATCGTCGTCCTCCATCGAAGGACATCATACGTCAACTACAGCTTCTGAAAAGCGGATTTCGTCCAAAACTCAACGAAGCGTTCAAAGCTTTGAAGATTTCGTTTTTAGACCTACAATCAGTTCCGGAAATGCAATCAGCTTGGGATCTGATTTTGAAGATGTTTCCAAACAGATTTGTCATGTGAATGATGGTGATACTTTTGAGGTATGAATTCAAAATCGAATATTTTGCAATTAGAAATAAAATTCTAGTATTTTTGAGTTTTTGATATTAGCTTTGGAACCAATATTATGCAATGACTTTTTGTTTATAAATTGAATTTTTGAATCATTGAATTTGAATTATTTAATTCTTCACTTTAATTTAATTTTAAATCTTAAATTCATTCAAAATTTGACTTCCTTTCCTTTCCTTTCGCTAATATTTCTTTAATTTCTGGACAATTTTATCTAAAAAGAGCATTCTAGAAATAATCTTCCATTTAAAACTTTTGTTTACGATTTCATTTTATAAAAACTAAATTGCACATTGGTTGTCTTTTAAATTTAACAAATTAAAACAGAAAGCGTGAAAAATAAGGAGGCAAGTTTTATTCAATATTTTAGTTAGTTTAGTTTGCTAACGAAGGAATGTTGGTAGGTTTCTTTCAGATATGCAATACAGGGTAATAAAAAAAATTAAATTTTAGATGAAGTGCAATAGATATGGTTGAAGTAAATTTTATGGAACAGGCTGTAACCACCCATTGCAGCCATCCACTGTGACCAGTAAAAAATGCACATTTTGTAAACGGTTTTAGATTTTCTTATGGTAATTATAGGTTATGCCTGCAACGCTCACTGATTTTTCTAAAAATTCTGTTTAGGTTAGGGTTAGGTTTGTCGGATTGTTGCAATGGGTGGTTATAATATGTGGTTACAGCCTGTCCCAAAGTTTAACCCAATCTAACGACTACATTAATTAGAGCTCATTTCTGCTAGCAAGCAAACTGAAAAGGCATTTGTATGTATCGAAACGCAAAATATTTTCATGATTTCACAACCACCAATTTTTTTGCAGATGAAGCTGGATGTTCAAGAATACAAGCCGGATGAAGTTCAAGTGAAGATCACAGATAATCTGGTAACCATCACAGGAAAACAGGAGGAGCGCAAAGATGAAAAGAATTTCCGAAGCAGACAATTCAGCAAGAAGTTTACCATTCCTGCCGGAGTGAGAGTTGAAAATATTTCATGCACTATGACTACCCAAGGAACGCTCAAGATTTCTGCTCCGATTGAGCAGCAAGGTCGTCCTGGTTTGTCACACCGTCAAATTCAGGAGATTCGCCAAGAATCAGCCAATTCAAGTCGAAAGAGTTCCTTAAGCTCAGATATTAGCAGCGTTAGTCAAACCCAGCATACCATGCAGCATTCGTCCAAATTTGAAGATGAGCTTGTCCTTCATCCAAAAGTCAATTCAACAACTGTCAGGAAGTCGGACTCGAAGGATGTCACTAGGGAAATCAGCACCAAGAATGATGGCAAAAATTTTGAGGTGAGTCATCAATACAGTTTAAAATATCAATCTATCGTTAATTGAGCTAAATTAATTTCTAATGGAGCGGTTTATTTTTGCAGATGAAGCTAGAAATCAAGAATTTCAAGTCAGAAGAAATTGATATCAGGATTACCAAAACACTCATCAAAATTGAAGGAAAACACGAAGACAAATTCTCAAGTCGGTCATTCTATAAGGAATTTACAATTCCTCATGGAGTACGAACTAATACGATCCAATGCGACTTGGACGACGAGCTTGGAATTCTAACAATCACTGCACCAATTCAGCAGACTCAACCGTCAACTCCTCCCAGCTCAATTCGATCCACTCAAGATGAGCAGCTGGAAGCTGTTACTTCAACCACTCAACAGCAAAAGCAAGTGACGTCAGCTCACAAGACTGTCAAGAAGCAGCTGCAGCATTACGAACGTACCGACAGCGCTAGTTCAGTTACAAGCAGCGTGAGCAGCGTTCAAGAGTCTCGAAGGTTTGAAGATGATGTCATTGTCAGGCCAATAATAGACCGAAGCATATCCAAGGACATGATTTCGAATTTCGAAGATGTTTCTAAGCAACTTTGCCGTGTTGATGAGGGAAGAATCTTCGAGGTAAGACCATAAAAATAATGTGTGCCAATTGAATGATTCGCCATTCTATTGAAAAATAATTCGATTCATGGATTCCGTCTGAATTTTAGGTGAAAATTGAAGTTGTGGAATACAAGCCGGAAGAACTAGTCGTCAAAATCACTGACAACATGGTTTCAATTGAAGGAAAACATGAAATTAAGGAAGAAAACAAATTCGCCATGCGCCAATTTAGCAAGAAATTTACTATTCCCGAAGGTGTGAAGCCAGAAACCATTACAAGCACTTTGAGCAACAAAGGAATTCTGAAGATTTCCGCACCAATTGAGACCACTGTTCGAAACCAAGATGCCATCACTGAATCAACTCGTGAAACAAGCAACATCAAGAAAACACAGCACCAAACAGTACAGCAACAGCACAGTCACGTGACTCATCAACAATCAGTTGAGAAGCAAGAGCAACGCGTGGTGCAACAGCAGGAGCAGCAACGTGTGGTGCAACAGCAAGAGCAGAGACGTGTTGTTCAACAACAGCAACATGATTTGCAACAGGAATTACAACAATCCGTTGAGCAACAAGAGCACCAGCAGCGATTGACCGAGCAGGAACAAACGCATGCTGTTAAACAACAAAAGGAGAAAGTTGTTCAACAGGAAGAACATGTTGTTCAACAAGATAGGCAACGCGTTGTTTCAAATGAACAGCAAACCAAACAACCAGGTGTTCCAAACGAGCCAAAGCCTGAAGCCCAACCACAACAGCAACCTATGGTTCAACAAGAAACACCAAAGGTTCCAGCTGAACAAGAACCTGCGGTTCAAAACGAATCACCAAAAGTTCCAGCTGAACAACCTGTAGTTCAAGAAGAAACACCTAAGGTTCCAGTTGAACAACAACCTGCGGTTGAAAGCGAATCGCCAAAGGTTCTAGTTGAACAACCTGTGGTTCCACAAGAAGCCCCAAAGTTATCACCTGAACAACCTGCGGTTCAGCAAGAAACACCAAAGGTTCCAGCTGAACAACAACCTGCGGTTCAACAAGAAGCACCAAAGGTCGCAGCTGAACAACAACCTGCGGTTCAACAAGAAGCACCAAAGGTCCCAGCTGAACAACAACCTGCGGTTCAACAGGAAACACCAATAGCGGCTCCAGCTCCACTAGAGCAACAATCAATTGCTCAACCAGAAGAACCTGTTTTGCAACAAGAAGTACCAGTGGCTCCACTGGAGCAGCAACCTGTTGTTCAACAAGAAGCACCAACTGTTCCAGTTGAGCAACAGCCTCTTCTTCAACCTGAACAACAACCCGTCGCTCAACAAGTACAACCTGTGACTCAACCAGAACAACACGTTGTTCAAGAAGAGCAGCAACGTGTAGTCCAACAAGAAGAACAAACAGTTTCTGTCGCGAAGCAACAGGAAGTGATCTCCAATACGGCTCAACAACAAGAATTGATACAACAAAAACATGAGCCACATAAACTGACAGCTCTAAACATTGCAAAACACCAACAGCAAATCACGGAAATAAGCGAAGAGGAATCATTTATTCAACCAATTATTGAGCCGCAAAGTCCATCGGTGAGTGATGTCCGTTTCGAAGATGTTTCGAAACAAATCTGTCGTGTCAGTGATGGGAAAATATTCGAGGTTAGTCATAAATACAATACAATTTGCTTGAAAGGCAAGTTTCAATTTCATTTACTAAAGACCAGTTCATTTTGTTTAGATGAAATTCGACGTACCCGAATACAAACCGACAGATATCCAAATCACAATATCCGAGGGCATGGTTACTATCGAGGGTAAGCAGGAAACTGAGAATACGAGTCGTTCCTTCTTCAAGAAATTCACGATTCCCCAAGGCGTCAAACCAGCAGAGATTAAGAACAAATTTAGCCCTAAGGGAGTGTTAACCATATCTGCACCAATTCACTCGAATCAACCAGACCAACAACATCAAATTCAGGAATCCGAAAGCCTCAGCTCAATTGCGAGTACCACCAGCACCGTGACCGAAGCCGTTCGTAAGGTTGGTGAAAACTACTTTCTTCGACCGACGATGAGCAATGTTAGCGTATTGGAGGACAGCCGATTTGAAGATGTGTCAAAGGAGGTCACTCGTGTGAATGAAGGGAAGACGTTCGAGGTATTTAATCAATCTATTTTAAGAATTCTGAAATTATGTTCCAAATATTTGTTATTTAATTGTTTATACTTTTAATTCTCAGACCAAATTGAACGTACCCGAATATAAACCGGAGGAACTACAAGTCAAAATCACTGACAACATGGTCACCATCGAAGGAAAACAAGAAACGGCCAACTCAAGCCGTTCCTTCTTCAAAAAGTTTACAATTCCTCAGGGCGTCAAACCAGAAGATATCACCAGCAGCTTGAACCCACAAGGCGTTCTGACCATTTCAGCCCCTATCCATGCTACCCAACCTGCACTCCTTCCAAATCAACCGCAAACAAATACAACCACCACAAGTGATGAGCAGGTTGCAACGAAGACGACGAACGTTCGAAAGTTACAGGAACAGGCTGTACAGCAGATATCACAATCGGACAGCCTCAACTCAATCAGCAGCATCACAAGCAGCGTTAATGAGTCAGTGCGCAAGGTTGGGGAAAATTACGTTTTGCGTCCAACGATGAGCGTCGACAGTTTCGCAGAAGATTCTCGTTTCGAAGACGTGTCGAAGACAATTGCTCGTGTTGATGAAGGCAAGAAGTTTGAGGTAAATATTGAATTTAAAAAAATACGCGTCATTTCAAAATTAATATAAAATGGTTTATGCAATAGAAAATCAGTAAATCGGAAAGATTTTCAATAATTATTTTGATATTCTGTTTGCCTTAGACAACGTTCAACGTGCCCGAATACAAACCAGAAGAACTGCAAGTCAAAATCACACAGAACATGGTCATCATTGAAGGGAAGCAGGAAACAACAAATTCCAGTCGCTCATTCTTCAAGAAGTTCACCATCCCCCACGGCGTGAAGCCTGAAGATATTACCAGTAGTCTGACTCCTCAAGGCGTGCTCACAATTTCCGCCCCAATTCAATCAACCCAAACCCATGACCTTCAGCAACAACAACACCACACGTCTACAACTAAAACACAAGAGGTCACTTCGAGTCAGACAAGACAGCAACAACAGGTTACCCAACAACAGCAGAAGGTCACAGAATCTGAATCAGTTCGAAGAGTTGGCGAAAACTACATTTTACGTCCAAGAATGGGCGTCGACAATGTTATTGCGCAGGATACTCGGTTTGAAGATGTTTCCAAACAAGTTGCTCGTTTGGATGAAGGCAGAAAGTTTGAGGTAAGTGCTTAATAAGCTCATAAGCCTTTCACTAATTTCATAACTTTTAAATATTCAATTGCTTTAAATTACGTTATTTTAATTTTAGACCAAACTGGACGTGCCCGAATACAAACCAGAAGAACTCCAAGTTCGAATTTCTGAAAACATGGTGACGATTGAAGGTAAACAGGAAACATCAAACACGAGTCGTTCGTTCTTCAAGAAATTCACGGTTCCTCACGGAGTGAAACCAGAAGACATCACCAGCAGCTTGAGCCCGCAGGGCGTCCTTACGATCTCAGCTCCTATTCAGACAAATCAAACGCAAAACCTTCAGCAGGAGCAGGTAAACAGCTCCACCTCCCGTACTACGAAAACGGAGCAAGCTGTGAGTCAAACTGCGGTGAGGAAGCAAGAATTTCAATCCGTTCATCAACAGTCATCTGTGGATAGTCAGAGTTCTCGCAGTGTGCATGATTCTACGCGACAAGCCATTGAAGACTTCATTATTCGACCCACTCGTGGTATTGACAGTTTATTGGAAAAGGATTCGAGATTTGAGGATGTTTCTAAACAATTTCGACGTTTGGATTCTGATGAACAAAAGAAATTCGAGGTAAGCAGTTTGTTCTAGAGTTTTCGACAAAATCGACTCGAACTGAATCATTTCAAGAATTTTTTTAGTTTAAAAAATGCAATTTAATTGTCTTTCTGGCAAAACTGAATCTGATATTAGTTTTAAATACCTCTTTTTCGTCCGAATTAACGATGATTTTGCTATTTTGCAGATGAAATTTGACGTACCTGAATACAAGCCAGATGAGCTGCAAGTAAAGATCTCGGATAATATGGTGACAATTGAAGGAAAACAAGAGACAGCAAATTCGAGTCGCTCGTTTTTCAAGAAATTCAGTATTCCTCAAGGCGTGAAGCCGGAGAACATCACGAGCAGTTTGAGCTCCAAAGGAGTTTTGACAATATCAGCCATCATTGAAACCACAGTTTCGTCCGACAGCAGAAACGCTCTGTCAAGCTCTACAACGAAACACCAATCCGTCACTTCATCCACGAATATCAGTTCCAATGTTTCGAGTGATAGGCGAAATCGAGAGGTATTTCTTCAACCAAAACTGAATTTTGACTCGCTGTTGTCAACCAACGCCCTCTGTGAAGATGTCAGCAAGCAAATAAGTCATTCAACCGACCGAAAAACGTTTGAGGTAAGATAATTACCGAATGACAACATCGGTTTTCATTTTTTTATAGGGTTTTAATTGTGAATTTCTTTTTTTGCTTTGACAGGTAAAATTGGACGTCCAGGAATACAAACCAGAGGAAATTGAAGTACGAATTTCCAACAATTTGGTCACAATTGAAGGAAATCAGGAAATTCGTCAGGAGAGCAGCTTCAAAAGCCGTTCATTCTCCAAGAAGTTTTCAATACCGGAAGGTGTGAGACCAGAAAGCATTAAATGCATTCTGAGCGCTGATGGACTTCTTAGCCTTACAGCTCCAGTTGACACGACTAATTTAGCTTTGACTGAAACTGGATCGACGTCTGTCTCACAGCATAAACAGCAGCAATCTCGAGAACAACGGGTTCAAGCCTCTTCAACTACCAAGAAAGTGTCGTCTTCCGTGTCCTCAACCCGAACTTCTTCCAATTTCTGAGTTAGAAAATGGCGTAGTTACCTATCGCTCTGGAAACCGTTTGCTTTACTTTAAATTGAAATGCGAACGTTTATAAACTGTAATAATTTATATACCATTGATGTGAAATCGAGCTTACCGTTAATTAATTGATAATTAAGCACTAACGAAATATTGGAAATTAAATATTTACCTAGTTGGTAATCTCCGATAATTGAAAAAATTGTACCCTGACGAAGGAGGATTAATTCTAGCATAAAATAACAAATGTACACATGAAAATATAGCATTACACTTCAGCCTAATAAATATGATGTCATATCTTAGCTGATGATGATGAGCATAGTCGCTGTGAAGGTCAGTCAAGCTTTTTTTTACAGAATAATTGCTAAAAAGTGTCAAAAATAAAATATTGTGCAAAAAAAACTTATTCAAAATTATATATATATGGAAGGAAATAGTTTGGACGATACTGGAGGAATTCAACCACTTTGTAGGTATAAAAATTAAAAATGAATAGTACTAAATTGTAGAATCTCTATAATGAAAACATGAACATCGCCTGAGCTGCATAAAAATCTATACTTTTGAAATAATCAGAGCACAAAGAAAAATATTAAACTACTAAAGGCGAATCGAGCGCATCAACAGACTTCATGTGTTTACACAGTGTAGTTTTACTCTACAGAGTATGTTGATTTTAAGTGCTAAGTGATTTTAAGTGCTATTATATTTAATTTTAAGCCAGCAAGTACCATGTACCATTTGATACACGTACAAAGGGGCAAATTACTTATTTAGCATATGCATACTGTGTACTACGTACGATAATTGTCAACCCTAGTGAAGATGCTACTATCGGCATCTAAAATAATTATAAAAATACTAAATACTGGTACCTGTATCAGATAACAGAGAAAGGTTCATTTTGCATTTGCAAAGCTGTAATAGTTCATTATAGAGATTTCTAAAAACAAAACAATTGCAAACACTACCTATCCTATACCATACTTAAGTGACAATGGAGGAATAAAATGGCATATTCTTGACAACAACGATAAATTGCTAAAAAATTAACACAGGAATCTGTAAATTAACCGCTGCCACAAATCATCGCTGGTGATTTAGTGTTTGTTAATTTATTTATTTATTTATTCATCACTTTGTAAGTACGGCAAACATTACAGACATGAAAATACATGAGACCTACCCATAGCTGGGGTTTATGGTAACATGCATGTAACCTTGTTTGAAAATACTTTTGAATTTGAACACAACGATAATTTATAACATAACAATAGGTTTACTGGAGCATGAAGAAGCACTATTGTCCGATTTTTAACCTATCATTTTGACAATTGAGCAAATGTAGTTTTAGTTTTTTTTTGAATATACTAATTGATTGTGCATCTTTTATTGCACTAGGCAGTAACCTCAATAACCTAGCGCTTAGCGCTTTAGTTTTTTAAATTGATATTCAAAAATCGTATAAAGGGTAGTCGTATGAATGAGCCAGCTCCAAATCAGAAAATAATAAACTTACCCACCCTGTATGTGTATGAGTACAAAAATTCAAAATCATGTGGAATTTATTGAAGGTCAAAAGTGAGTGCGTGAATATGACATAATTTAACTAACTTCTTTAAAAGCCAAAAATCTGTATCCATTATCCCGTCGTTTCCAATAGCTGGAATGTTTTGAATTCTCTTTTTGAACTCAAGTGATGCTCCATAGTTATCTTTCCAAGCCAAAACTGAAGCATCAAACATCACACCATACAAAATGCAATCATATTCTAATCTTTTTCTAGCCCAGCCCAATAGAGTTCTAAGTTGCGCAATAGGCCCTTGCACCAAGTATTTGGCTGAGATGAAAAATTGAATATTGCAAAATCCTATAGATTAGACAAGAAAACGAGATGTTGAGAGGCAAAACAACAATACCTACCTCAGATTGTCAGGCTTATCTTCATCCGATCCTTCAGCATCAGCACAGCATGCGACAAATCCAACACAAGGGACAGATGAAATGGGCTTATGAATTTACCAATGCCATTTTAGAATATTTTAATCGACCCAATCCCAATATAAATACACCAGATCTCCTTTAGAATTACAAGTTCAACTTTCGAGAGAAAGTACGGCCGTCAACATGCTTGGTTACGCCGTTCTAGTCCTGATGCTCCTGTCGGGATGCTCCGCTGCAGCTGCGCCAAGTAAGTTATGCATTGTAAATTGAAATTATAACATAAAAATCATCGAATTCCCAAGATTGTGGTGCAAATTATATTTTAAAAAAATCTTAAAACACTATTTTCCAGAAAAATCTATTAGTACATCTAGCTTTGGAGGCACTTACGCACCAGGCGATCTCATTTTTGAAGAGACTTTTGACACGTTCGACCAGTCAGTATGGCATTTTGAAGCAAATATGAATGGAGGTGGAGTAAGTGATGAATAGTAAACGCTTCTTATTCTTAGTCGAAAATATATTTTGTTTACATGCTCAACATTTACAGTATATTTGCAAATTTCGACATTCCTATAATTTTCGTACATAATGTATATTAATTTTTGATTTAGGCAACTTTTTGCAGTTTAGCTGCATCTTTTCACAAAATGTTTTCAATATATTTTCAAAGTTGGATCATTCAATTTTACACCACGCAAATACTTACCTACTTGTTTTGTTGTTTAAATTTTAACTTATATTGTTCGTACGTACATTTTTAGAACAACGAGTTTCAAGTCTATGACCGGTACGACAACAACACGTACGTGAAGGACGGATCGCTTCATATTCATCCAACATTCACATTAGACGTCTTGGATAATAACTACGAAACGCTGTACAACGGATATCATTACGTCGAATGGTATGAAAATATGGTGAAACGTTACATCTGATTTCTAGTCCCATCTTGTTGCGAGATAGTTAATTTCATGGCAACTAAAATTTATCACCGGTGATGTTCGATTAAGTCAGTTCAGGAGCACAAGCTGTGAACTACTCCGCTAGAAATCGTGGGTATGCAGAGCATTGGCTTGAGTAACGCTGACGCACAGTAAATCCATATGTCCAATTTCAGTTGCACCGACCCACCGAGAGGAGGAGCTTGCGACAGACAAGCTGGATACCCAAACATTTTACAACCCGCTCACTCCGGCCGTGTTCGTACAAAATCTTCATTTTCCTTCCGATACGGAAAAATTGAAGTTCGCGCCAAAATCCCAACCGGAGATTGGATGTGGCCTGGTACGATGATGCTTCGTTTCAACTGAAGCAAATTCAATTTACGCATCCGCATCACCCAAAATCCTTTTTGCAATATTGACCATTTGTTTATATTTCAGCAATTTGGCTCCTACCTGAAAAAGCCGTCTACGGAGGATGGCCCACTTCTGGAGAAATTGATTTGATGGAATCTCGTGGAAATAAGAATTTACGTGATATGGAAGGAGTTCACATCGGCTCAGAACGAATTGGCTCCACGCTTCACTTTGGACCATTCTGGCCGCACAATGGCTACTGGGCAGCCACGGGAGCTCAGAACTCCGCTCCAGATCAAGGATATGGGCTCGATTTCCATTTGTACCAGTTGGAATGGACTGACAGTAAGTGGTCGTTGCACATCGCACATCCAACTTTAAAAAAAAGTGCAAATTTTAATGTTTTCAATTTCCAGCATATATGAAGTTCAGTATTGACGATGTTGAGGTGCACACCGTCACTCCTCCAGAAGGAGGCTTCTTCGAACTAGGTGCATTCGACCCTACCATCGAAAATCCTTGGCTCAATGGACAAAACCCCCGCATGGCTCCCTTCGATGAAGAGGTAATTAATTCTTCTATGAATAAGCTAACTCCATATTTTTGCATATAATTTTCAATTAAAATGGGCAACGAATATTTATGATTCTGTAGTTCCACATTATCTTGAATGTTGCTGTTGGCGGTAACTTCTTCCCCGCCGAAAGTGTGCCACCAAGACCCTGGGCAACTGCGCAGGTATGTTTCAATTTTCAAACATTCCGCGGTTAAATTGTAATTGATTTTTTTTCGAACTGTTGGAATTTTAAAATACATAAAAACTGTATTATTCATTATTCAAATCTTCTAAAAATAGACGTTCTTGGACTTCTGGGAAGCCAGGGAAGATTGGAATCCAACGTGGCAAGGGGACGATGGTGCGCTCCAAGTTGACCACGTAAGGGTCTGGGCTGTTTAAGCATTTAAATCGATAGATTTAATAAATATACAATATAAAGAATAACTGGATAAATTAAGAGACGAAAAACAACCACGTGTTTTGAAAGTAAATATTTTCACACTAGTTGATATATGCAGCAACTTGTTCAAAAACAATGTTAATTGTCTCGAACTAAAATGAATATATACTGAGTAATAAATATAAATATTAAAATAAATATAAACAGAGAAATAACTACATAATACGTATCGCAATATGATTTGCACGAGTCTCTTTTAACAGTTCGACCGTTTTACATTGGTCTCGAATTCGACTAGTGGCGTATGTCAATGTCATTGAAGGTCTTTACAAAAGTCGCAACATGCAATAAAGGCTTAAAAATGGCATATTTTTAGAAGTACATAACTTCGCTAGTTTGCTTCACTATTTATTTCGTCATCTAACCGACCAAAATTGACCTTTCTATATAACCGACAGCCAGGTGCACTTAAAATTGGCACTATTCACCCAATTGAAAATCAAAACATTTCAAAACAAGCCATATTATGAAACAGCACTTTGCAAGCACGATTGAGCCTCCAAATCAGCAAACAGAATCGTCGTAATCGCAAATCTATGCGCAAACTAGCAACAGCAACTACTGTAATTCGTCATATAAGAGGTGCATCGATGCAATGCACCTCTGCATACTGGCATGAAAAGTACCGCGATTCGTAATCATACGTACGCATAATTGATAAATCTCGCGTCCGTCCGTAGTGCCGGATACAAAAGAGCTATTTGTTATGATGCATAGGACACTTACGAAATACAGCATGTCTACATTATTTTCATTGTATTTCCGGATTTGCTAAGTATTTGCGATTTTAACAAATAGTTTACGCCATTATTTGATAACTACAGTTTTCTTCATACTCGCCGTTTTCAAAGCTCGATCGACTCAGACCGTTTTTAGCTTCAGTTCGGAATATTCATCCTCCACCTCTAGCCGTCTTCCTACCTGGACTTAACTTATTTAAACCTCCTCCACTTCAACTCGAAGCCCTCATCCCTACAATTATTGTTGCTGCGGTTTACTCAGTTCTAAATCTTTAGGACAACAAGTTTTCTTTGGAGTAAAGATGCCTGTTCATAAGAAGCAAGACCTGGTAAGTTGACTTATACTAAAGAAATTAATTTTGATTGAACCCTGACGTGATTCGCTAACGTGCTTTAAAGTTTAATTAACTAAAAGTCTGTAAGTAATAATTTTTTTGCATACGATTTAGCCTGCAACTAATGGGACGAAAGTCACCAACCAATGTGTGGCCGGTACAGGGAACAAGGACACCGACAGTTCCAGTCCACCCACGACCAGTGAAGATTCGGAGCGCAACAACACCACTACTTCAAGCAGTGTTTCCCCAATTCTCCAGGCGACTTCGACTCCTCCAGCTGCTGACAACACGGTAAGTCTTTTTTTTTTATATTTTGAAATGCTCGCAGTGAGTAGGAAATGCGATGCAAATACTAAGGCGACATTTGGCAAGTTTTCTTGCGTGCATGGGCGGCATGAATTCATTTTTCTCAGTTTCAAATTTCAAATAGAGCGCTAATTTGGGCACGGTTCAAGCTCAAGTGATTTGTACTAAGCTTGACTTTCGATGTTCTTTCTATTCAAATAGAACAACAATGCCGCTCCGGAGATACTCGATGCTAATCATCGTGCTGAGAATGAGAATGATGTCAACATGGAAACAACCTTGAATTCCGAACCAGTAAGTCATATTTTAGATATACTTTTCAAAGTAGCATTTAGCGGAAGTTTTAAATATTGGCAAATTACTCATAGCTTTCATCCTCGCACTTTATTCAATGCTAGCTACTCACATCTAGGAAGGGTTTTTATGCACAATACTTTTTAAAAAAGCTAGAGCGCCCTGCACATCTTTTAACCTAAAATTTCAACTATTCAAAATTAAAGTAGTGCTGATGAATGATGCGAAAAACATTCTCTAGCATCAAAAATACGAATTAGGGGAAAAATTACAGAGATAATAGTTATAGAGCTTATCAAAGTCTTCACCTTGACCTATGGTACATGACCTTCCAGTGACCCTTAGCCTGACTACATGCTCATAAATAACGTAGATTTTAAGATGTTTTACTCCGCGGTCAGACCAAGTGTCTGTCCTTGGGGAGGGGCATGTGTCACATGTCAAAGTGACTAGCTCTATGAGCTCTACAACTTTTGCTTTTTAGTGTTTAGATTTGTTTAGTTTAGCTTATGTTAGGTTACGTTCTCCGAAACTATTTGACACATTTATCCCGCACAAAGAAATTATGCTAATGGTAGGCTTTTTAGGTGGAGTTAGTTTTTTCCTTTTTCTCTTGGTACAGGAAATATGTATATGCCATTTTATATGACAAGTTTTTTTATTTATATTCCTACGTGTGAGTTGGATTTTAGGTAGAGTTTAGTGAAAATTTATATTTATTTACATTGTTTGATGCTTTTTGAATTGTGTTGCATATTCTCGAGAATTTAAAAATGTTTTTGTGCTTTTGTTGCATACTTGTACACATTTTGAACTTTTTTTCTATTGTATGAATGAACCCTCTATTGATACATTTCCACAGGTTTCTAATTCCTCGTACTATCTTGAAATTGCAAAAGTTTTCAAGGGTTCTTCTTTGTGCGATTCTTCTGAACACTTTTTCTTCTGCTCATACAAGTTTTCTTACTGTATTTTGCTCTAGGCATATTTTCTTTCAAAATTCAAATGTGTATTTTGACTGGGCAATATCATTTGATTTTAAAGATCAATTATTTTAAAATTATGATTTTGGTCATCTAAAGGATTTTTATTTTCGGATTTTCATTTTGAAGAAATGAACTGATTTTGTATTTCGATTTTTTAAATGTATTGTTTTGACATAAAAAATCAAGGTTGTCAGCTGAATTGGCGGTTTTAAATCATTTTGATTTCAAAATCACGATTTCAAATGAAAAACATCGTTGATTTTGATTTGATGATTTGATCTTGACGGCTTAAAATAAATTGGTTTTGATTTTGGGATTTTGAAGGCGAATTCTAGGTAATATTGGCCAATGATTTTGAAAATCATTTGTTATTATTTTGCCCAGCGGGAGTATTTCGTAACTTTTTTGTTTAATATTTTAGTTCATAATAGTGACATATTTTGGTATATATCTGAATCCAATTTAATTGCATTCCCGCATTTGTTAACTCATTTTAATGTCCATTCAGGAAAAAATGGAGAGAGAGTCATCTATGATCGAAGCCCTCTCAATTGCTTTGACCCGAGCAGCCGCTATTGGTGGAACGGATGCAGCTTCTAGTGAAATGACCGAAACAGTCCGGAGTCAAAATACTGTTCAAACGGAGCAAATGTCAACTGACATCAGACAACGGTTCCGTGAGCTAACTATGGAGTTCCGATCACCAACTATCGAAATTGAAAATCCATCAAGAGTGGAACCCACGGCTCAGGCTCAACGAAATCAGGCCAACGCCTTCAAGACTGGCAATCACATGTCTCGCAGAAAACTCAGAAAAATGGCTCCAAATGCACAGAACTCAATTCGTCCCAGAATGATTCAGAGACAGCGGAACCCTGCCATTCCCACGAACAGACCAATTTCCAGTGTTTTAGCTCAGGTTCAAGATCATGTCGAGGAACCAGCGCCACTTCCGGTCCAACCAGCTCCCACCGTGGTTCAGTCGAACAGTCTCTCAAAAAGACTCACATTTGCTCAAGCGCTCAAGGAAAACATCACCCCGGATTTAGCGAACGCCATCACATGTGAAAATCAAGATCAAGATTCGTCCAAGCCCAAATCCAAAAAGAGGGCCAAGAAGAATACACCTGTAGCTGGTGACGAAGACAAGTATTACTTTGATGAGTCCTTTGATGATCGCCAGATGTGGAATCTCGGGTTCGCAAAATGCTCTAGGAACCACTACTACTTGGTCAACAAGAAATTCACCTGTATTATTTGCGGGGACCAAGTCATCATGAACATGCCTCCAGATTTCTGAAGTGCCGATTTGGTTTGGTGCATACCACGACGGGCTCAACTGATGTGACTCTTTCCGCGTCGTCGAAACGCCTTCCATGAACCTTGAATTCTATTTGGTTTATTCTAAATAATTAGGTCTGTCTACTGTCTAGGTTTTTCCACTGGTTTTCCTATGCACTTGCCCAAATGGGGTAGCAGTCATTTCATTAATAAAAGAAAAATGAACAAAACTTCACAATGATTTAGAGTTAAATGCACAATTCAATGGCATTGCGTATTGGCAAATGTATAGCGAAGTTAGCTGCATATTTAGTTCGCCAATGAATTTAATACCATGCATATTTGGCTCAATTTCAGCCCAATTCTGAAAGCCTTCAGTAATCCAATATTCAACTGTGTCTATTGTTTTTGATCTAAACCATTATAAAATGACTACAGCCGCACACGTTTTTCTTTTGTCCGTGGCAAAGATAACTCCACTAAAACTCAACCGATTGACATGAAATTTTTAACATAAGCTATTCGATTCACAAGTAAGGACAAGTTTGAACTTTGGGTCAGTAGGGTCATGGAGTCATATTCAATGGGATCACCAAACACTTTTATGCAGTTCACCAAAAAGCGGCCTAGCAACGTAAAAATCAACAGCTTCGTAAACAACTTAGCGTGACAACAGGAATTCTTTACTTTTACTTCAATACTTGCCTACCAAATTCAAATCACAAATCCAAACATTATTTATTGTATTCTGACTGCAATTTATCACCTCATTCGCATGTGTAGCAGGAGGCGGAGCCGACGCTTTTTTAATTGACATAATAATTCTCGATTTTAATTGACATAATAGCCCTGCTAGAACAGGATTAACTTTATTAATACTTGAAACTTTTCATTTTCTGGACAAGCTGCATAAGAAAATGTCCTAGAAATTGAAGCAAATGTTTTAGAACTTTGATACCAATCAACGGATTAATATTTGGCGAAAAAAATTGCATGCAATAATCATATCATACATATGCCGGCTTGGCATTTTACAAGATTTTGAGTAGTAAAAGAAAATTAATTTTAAAACGCTACCTACTGCTACTGAATGATTCGAAATTCGAAATTTGAAATGCCATACCGCAATTTAATGAATGTAGAATAGAAAATAAAACACAAAATATTCAAAGTAATGGACAGAAGCTTGAAGGAATTGTCTCAGCAAGCGAAAACCGCAAAACAACAAAAACAGCGACACTATAAAAGATACAATCTAAAACGATTGCGAGGGCCGATTTAAAAGTTTTGCGGTTCGGATATTTCCGCTAAAGAACACGGCCAAATTGTTTTTTTTTATTTTAATAGATTTTAATAGAAGCTTAACACACATATCCTATTTTACCTTCACGGGTTCTATGCCAATTATAAAAAATATTTTGCAAATGCAATTAGTATGCCTAAAATTCACTGTATTTTCAACTTTTGTAGGGCTGTAGCGGGAGTCATCAAGATGATTCTCTCAAATCCAAAATATCAGGTCATAGTCAGGTTCCATGGGTATCAATTAATGTCTATTTCAGTATTCTGACAAAATTGCATATGCAGGTTGCAGCCTTCCCAATAGTTGGTGTCACATTGTCGAATTTAGGACTGAAAATTGGGAATATTCGGACGACAGCTTGTTGGAAATATTTTTATGTAGGGTTTCTCCAGCATAGCCATGTTCTTGCTCAACTCTAACTTGTTCCTCTACGTCAATTTAAAACACATTGTGCGTGTCTCCTTCCTCTAGAAGCCGTGAAAAAAATTTGGGAAGCGTAACCGGTCGATCTTATCCAGATTTTTGCACATGTTGCGTAACAAGGCGCTTAGGTTAAGGTAATTTGACAACTTACCTCAGACTTTGTCATTGCTATTTGTTCAGATGTATTTCTGATCAACTACGACGGAAAAGTTGTTTATTGCCTGCAATTAAAGAATTTCAGGTGACCTGGCAACATGGAATACCAGTGATGTGTGCAAAAGGTTAAGAAGCAAAGCACGTCTCAGGCAATGTTTTTTCTAACGGTCAACTCGATGATTAGGACTCAGTAAAAGTTTATTTTCCAAATGCCCAGTTCATATGCAATTTTACGCACCTAAAGTTCCCACGGGTTAGTTCCGAAATCTCAAATTCTAGAGCAAAGTTTCAATAAGCGCCGAACTTCCGGGAGTCTCTGCCCGGGTCATAATTGAGTTTGGAGTTACCGAGTTTGAAGCGACACATACATCTCTCTGCTGTTGCGATAGAAGGCTCATGTTCCCCCTAATACTTGCCCAAATGCCGTGGATATAAATCGTCAAACAATTCTTCCGTGACGGAAAACGTTTGGCGAGCCGCCACTGCAATTTTGACGATTTCACGATTCACGACAACCTTCAGTTTTTCACAAACGGAGTTTGATAACTAAACGACGAGTTGGAATATGAACTTGAAATTTTGTGCCGTTTATTACAACAACATGGACTGTTGATTGCCAACAAAACAAGCGTACCTCAACTTGTCTAAAATACCCGAACCGCAAAACTTTTAAATCGGCCTAAGTAGTGCACCGTGTGGCTGACCAATCATCACATTATTTCAAGCCTTTCCAAACAACCTGAACCTAATTAAAAATATGAGCAGTTGTCTCCGATATGAACAGCACTACACAATACAAGTCGTCATTTACGATTTTTTTCAAAATCTGTAAAGTGCAAAATTTGTAAATCCCATCACAAAGTACTCGGCATATATTACTGTCATTTCGTATTTAATTAATTATTTTACTTACTAGTTTAATGCCGCGGTTTGTGCAGATAGTTGTTTTTTCGATATGTCTCTTAACGTACGATTTGAAATTAAATGATTTTAGGGTACAGCCCCAATACGATTTAGTCACAGATCCGTGCCTCTAGACGTGTTAGATTTTTTTGCGCCGGCGCGGCGTGCTACGAACATGCTGGGTTCAAATTTTTTCAAAATTGCTCTAAGAATTTTGCAATTAATCAATTCAAAAATGAAATTGGAGACAATTTTTTTCGCATAGGTTTTCCCATGGTAGGAAACTCCTCCGCCGAGGTTGAGCGCCAAACCTTAACATTACAATATGATTTTCACGCTTTTGCTCTATGGTAAACTCTATGACTTCTAACAAGTCTATAGCAATGATTCAAGGGTTGCTAACTTTGAATATTCATGAATCATGAACCTTTTACTCCATATTTTAAAAGTTAGATTGAGTTTGAGTTAGTTTATTTTTGTAGCGTCAAATAATCACGACAGGCATGGCATATATTCTTGTTTGATTCAAAGATGAATAATTAGACGATGGAAATATCCGCACATCCCCGAAAGTTTTCTTGGTTTCCGCAGCCGAGTGCCTCTGACCCATCTTCACATTCTCCCCAGGAATTTCCTGCAACAGAAATAAAAAAAGGAATGTCAATTCACTATTCGATTATTTTTTTGGAGTTAGTTTGTAATTATTAAAAGGTTTGATTACCGGTCTGGTAGTGCCATTGCAGAACGCACTGTTTGCATGTAACATCAGTGGGAAGCTGGACCCAGGCTGTGTAAGTCTTCGTATCAAAAGTTGGAACAGGAAGGCGGGTTCCTGAACCATCCGTCATTTGAAGAACGTATTGGTCCAAACAGGATTGATCTACTGGGACCAGTGGGTTATTTTGGGGACATAGTCTGAACTCAAAATATCCCAAGTGACTTGCCGTAATTTCAACGTCGATTTGAATTGCCTGTAATCATTGCAGAGGAAATGTTGGTAAAATTAAGTTAGGATTAAAAATTTAACTCAGCAGCACACGTGTACACATGTGTAATTGTGTATTTTTTGTACTTGACCACGAGTATAATTCTTGGCAATTATTCCGCGTCCATAGAATCCACCCCCTTCATTTGGTCTTGGCCTAGGCAAGTGATATGCATCACCACATTCACCGCACTTGCCACCATTTTGATCGTACTGAACCTAAAGCAATAGGGAATCACACGTTTACACTATTTGGAAGTTGGAAGGGATGTTTAGCGTCATCAGTGCGCATATAAGATTTATTATCGTTAGTCGCTGTCGCAATTCAAAAAAATTAATATAAAAAAAATCAAAAAGGGATATTACGAGGGCTGTCTCAGAAGTCTTGAGCCTTGACGAATATATTTGAAATTATGTCAAATTGATTTTACTTTCCCTTAATATAGTCTAATAGAAGCCTAACGCACATTTTCCAGTCCACCTTTACTGATTCTATACCAGCTTTAAAAATATTTTCGTAATTCGCATTAAATCCGTAAAATTCACTGTTTTTGGAGCACGTAAGACAGTGCCCTGAGTGTCGTCAAGGGGATTCTTCCAAATCCAATATACCGCTTAATAGCTAGTGGTATGGGCATCAAATAAATTCTATTTGAGCAGTCTCAAAAAATTATGGCTACAGTTTACAGTCGTCGCAGTAATTAGGGTCACATTGACGAATTGCGGTGCGAAAATGAAGAATGTTCGCACGACAGGTTTTTGGAAATATTTCAATATATGGTACGTACTGTTTAGCTCGGTTTTAGCAGAACTAATAATAGTCGTTCTGCTTTAAATTAAAACACATCTTGTGTTGCTGTTTCCTCTAGAAGCCATGAAAAAAATTCTGAAACTCGACTGGTTGATGTCACCTCGTTTTTGTTCATATTCCGGTACACGACGCTCTTAATGTCCTAATTTGGCAAAATGTCTGACTAAATTCTGACTAATTCGAGTGAAAACCGTGTTTAAAACCCTGCATTTTGGAATTTAGGTTCACTTGACAACATGCGGTACTTGTGCAGCCTACCAAGGGTTAAAAATTTTAGAAGCCGCCGTAAAATAATTTTTCTTTTGGTTAACCCTTGGCCTTGTACTCTCCATGGGTTATTTTTTCTAATGCTCATTTCATTTGTAATTTAACCCACTAGAAGTTGTCTCTGGGTATTTCCAGTTTCTTTATATTTTTGAAACAATATTTCAATCAGTGGCGGACTTGCAGCAACAAATGTGCGGGTCGTATTCAAATCTGACGCTACGCTCTTAAAGAGCAGAACCCACCGTCAAAATGCGTCCATAAAAGGAACATTATCCTCACAACTCTTGACCACTCGGGCGTGGATGTCACTTGCAAGGCGACCCTTCCAGACCAAAAATTTCATAACCGCACGCCACTGAATTTTTGCGGTTTCCAGGACGACCTCCAGATTTGTCCTAAATAAATTCGATATTGAAGGAACCAAAAAACTTTGGACCTCAATATTTTGCGCCAAACGTTCCAATCGCAGTCTCTACCGAATATATATTTCGCTTTAAGTCTAAGTTTATGTCAGTCGTCAAGGCTCAAGACTTCTGAGACAGCCCTCGTATATTAAATTAAGATCTATTTCCTTGTATGGATGGGAGTTTCATCAGTTTTTGGATTTTCCGCAGGATATTCAAAACTCTGTTGCAGGCTTAGGAAAGTTGAATGAAGAAACTTCAAGAAATCATTTTTACAACAAACTAGATAATAAATGGAATTTTCTACAAGTGTTTCGAGCTTCTTGTTTAGATTTTTTCTTGAAATGTTGCTATTTGTTTAGATTTCTTTTTGATTTTATGATTTTGATATCCAATCGTGTTTGGAGTTGAATAAAATGTAAGTTTTTAGTGTGCCATTTTGCTATCAAGTTTTTGGTTAAAGTAAGGAAAGTAAGGCCGCTGGTACCCTCCAAGAGATTTAAAATTGTACCATCCATTGTACCCTCCAACTTGGAGGGTACAGACGGTTTCGGAATTACCTAACCTAACCTACTTCCCTATAGAATATCTCTCTAGCCAAATGGAGGGTACCAGAATAAAAGCATAAAATAAAAAAAAATAAATTTAAACTTGAATTGTGGATTTAAAAAGAATCATGAAAGCTCAGCTCAGATAAGTTTTCACTTTCTCTTTCCGTAGTAGTATTGATTCCAAATTTTTTTAAAATATAAATAAATGTATTGTAACTGAATTTTTTTAGCATTTTTTTCAATTATGTCTTGTATTTGACAGTTTCACCGAATTGTGTTGAACAATATCTGTGCATCTCCAGTATTTTGTATTATATTTTGAGAAAGGCAAGTAACATATAAAAATGCCTAATAGGAAATTAAATACAAAATTAAATGCGTAAATGAAAATTAACAGAGCTCTGGACGTATAAGAGCTAATCTAATCGACATTGACACTTGTCACGGCTATTGGTGTCAAACTTGCCAAGCATTCAGGATCAGGACAAGCACCCATTCACAAATTGTTTAATTTGACTCCTTCCATAAGGCTGGTGACAGGTGACGTCATGTCAGATCGTGCGCGTGTACTGCCGCCTGCCGCACTGCGTATTTCCGCCGTCTCTAGTTATATTTTGCCATTTAACATGATTTTTACATTCCGGCATGTTTTGCAAATTATTTATGCGGAAATATGTGGTTGAGTATTTCGATGAATTTAAAGCTTGAAAAAGCCGAATTGGCCAGAATTAGTTGAGCTTTGAAAAATTAATTCTAATTTGGAAATACCTTGAACCCTCCACAGAACAGCTCATTGTCGTTCAGATGTTGCGGAGGATTAAGATGCTTGAACTCTGGCAATCTCCAGAGTGAGGCCCTCTGGGCCGGATTGATTAGTCTTCCGTGACCTGACACTTGTGACAGAAGTACTGACACCAGTACACCTGTGAACACTAAACACTTCATTTTTCAAAAAACCCTGAGCTATAAAAGCTCAATTATATTCTTGTAAGGATGACCAATTCAATTGGATTTTAGATTTGAAATGAAGGGTGATTTGATTTTTATAGGTGTATCCACTATCGACGTAGTTTGTCTGCTCAATTTATTCCAGCAACGGTTTTTAGGGATTTGAATCTGATATTAGACTTAAATTGTCACTTCTTTTGACAGGTTCGGAGATTAGCCAATAGACATGTACGCCCAGGTCATACTGTGATAAGATTGCGACTCCAATTGTCCGGCTAGGGAATCTAAACGTTGTGCAGTCAAAGCTTTTGCGTGCAGCTAAATAATTTTTCAACGAATTGAAGCTTAAATGAACAATAAATCGGGATTTCCTCGTATTGATTGCTGTGATGCAGCACGTGTATATGAATTTATTGGTTTTAATCCTGCTTAATCCCTAATTTATCCCTTAAATAAAGCAAAATATTTGAAGAACAAGCGAATGGCGTTTACATTTTCAGAGTTTTGGTGCAACAAACAACAACAATTGAATAATCGTTCAAAATTCTGATTCTAAATTGAGCTTTAACGTTTTTAAAAGCTACAAAGCATTTTAATGAGCAATACTGCGATGCTACGCTAGAACATGGGCCTAGCAATGCTTGCTTCACCAAACCATTGATTCATTTCATGTTGATACCGAAATAGTCATGCGAAAGCGTGAATAGTAGCCTTTGAGTTCAATTGCGTGATTGATTGCAAATCGCAGATTAAGCTGGAGTGAAGGCTATTATTGTATCAAGTGTTAGATCATGATCCTATTGAATTTCTAGACGTAAGCTAAATCATCATCTTCGTGTGCAATGAGTAGCACTAGAAATTGATAGCTACCATGTATGTACTACTTAGCTTCTTCAGAGTGGTTATGCTGCCGGAATGTGGAATGTGGCTATTCAATTTTAAAAAAATTGATTGCATTGTACTTTAAAAGCACTACCAGCTTACGTAAGGAAATGATGCTTAAACAGATAAGTGCGAGTGCTGTATATGCGTAAGCGTAAGTTAATTGTCAATCATAAACTGCTTAAAACCCGTTTTAATCACATATTTTTGGCTCAACAGCAACTTGAATTGTCACGGCTGTGTTGTTCAGGTGGGTTACCAATTGAACTTTGACTTGACTGTGTGAATGTGGTGGAGTAGCGGATAAGCTAGGGATTTCAGATTTCAAACTTGACGTGGATATCTGAAGATGAAGTGGTTATTCCCTGCTTTTGGATCTTAATTAAATCTACGTCAAATGCGTCACTTTCTGCTGCAGCATGACTTGAAAAATTACAAGGGATTAATAATGACTTTGAAAAATCAAATTAATCGGGTCAATTGGCAAATTATAAACATGACAATTTCTACAACCAAAGAAATACATAATATAAATATTAGGTGGATGCGAGAAAATCTTATTCGAAAGCATTTTTTGCGGAATCTGATACACAAGAGGCTGATGAAAATATTTTATACGTAAAAAAATATTTTTAAGCGCTGCTGAAAACATTTAAAAGACTTAATTTGTTCGATTTTCCCCGGGAAATCTCTTAAAAATTTTCGGAGAACGGGAACGAGAATTTTCCGATTACCAGGAATTTCCCGTCGGGGAAATTTCCAAGAATCCCAACTCTAATTCTCATATACTATTTAAAAATTATGCCATCCGCCCTATAGCATGAAATACAAAATCTATTTTTTTATTATTCGTATAGAACTGCTTTACCCGCAATGCATTTACTCTGTATTTGCGCCAGTATTCAGTTTAACAATGAAGACTCACTTGCCTTATGCAAATTGGTAATTTTTACACCTACAACCTACAATGTTCTTTAGAAATTGGGTTGGAAGCTATTGCAGAGATGTAATTGGGGTTAAAATTTGAATTTTGAAGGCTTCCTAAAAAATTTAAGTTTCTTTTTGGAATTTCGGTATAGCCTCGGGCCTAGGACAAGACTAAATCATGATTTTTAAAGCATGACGTAGTGGCTTATGATACTATTGCCATTCTGGTTGTCATTGCAACATTTCAAAAATGCCACATTACAAATCAATAATTTTAAGGGAATATTGATCAACAATTTTGAAGACAACATTTCAAGTTCCCTGTTGTCATTTCTGTGTTGATTCTGTTTAGCTCCCTTAACCGTGCTTGTGCATAAACTTCCTTTCTTAATCTCAACCTCAACCTCAACCGAGAAAATTCGTTATCATTTATCCAGTTTATCATGTTTTGCATTGTGGTTATTTTCTGTTCTGTAGCATATGATTTTGCACACTTGAGTTTGAGTGAGACTTGAGCATATGGCAAGGCAATATGCAATGCAAGGCAATACACCAATACCAAAATTAGAGTAGCGACACATCACCTGTTGCGTTTTTTGCCTGGCATTTTGCATCTGTTGTGCATTAAACGTAAATCTGAAACCATCATTGGATAAACTTGTGTGTGTGACCACCCACACGCGCAAATATCAAATTGACTCGGCTAAAAAATACTTGACAATACTGTTTTGACAACAGGGAATTAATCGAGTATTCACTCTATGTAGATATACGTATTAACATGACTTCACTTTCCCAAGCAATTGATAGAAAATACGGTGAAGGTGCAAAAGAAGATTATGAAACCGAGACCGAAGGCTTTGTCATCTTTGTTCGAGTTCCGTCCAGAAATTGTATTCCGCCGGTTCTTGTAAGTTGAAAATGTAGATGTTTTTTTATAGTACGAGTACAAATATTTTTTTAAACATAATACTACATATATAAGCGATGAGCTATTGCTATTGCTGATATAAAAAAATTGCTTAATTTAACAGATCAAAGAATTTTAATAAACATATGATAATTTAGTTTTATACTTTTGTACCTACCAGAACTTTAATTACCTATATTATAATTTTTGATTCAATATTTTTATATTTTTATAATTTTATACTTTTATGAATTGCTATATAGCTATTATTTGAATTCAATTTTTTTTTAGTTTTAATAAATATGCAATAATTTAATTTAGTATTTTTGTAAATTTTCAATTTTCAGCAAGTATTTAAAACAATTTTTAACTAATTTTTTATTGCTTTCCAGGTACTCGAGAAATGCAGTATTAATTCAGTTGGCGATGAGAATTTCTTGATTGAAAAATGCGGAAAAAATGTAATTGAACTGGATTTGTCGTACAATAATTTAACTG
>JAQFXZ010000158.1:0-28542 GCA_034694025.1 Ceratophysella scotica | reverse complement strand
ATGCTATTAGCATGGGGTTTGTGCCTCTAGTCTAAACACACAGCAAAGCTGCGTGTTTAGCTACATAACCTCTTTGAGCAGTACAGACAACTTGCAATCAACCAACAAAGTGATTTGTTTTGCTATCATATAAAAACCACGTTAAAGTAGAAGTAGCTGGGCCTCAGTTCAGAAAAAAATTGGTGAAAAAAATATTTTTTAAATATTTTTAAATTCTGAAGTACTGATTTTGACAATTTTTTGAGATAAAAACTGTGTTTATCTAAATTTTTGTCACAATCGAATTTATTTACGACCTTACCTGTTGTGAAATTTACGGCTTAATTCATTCATTTTTGTCTGCTTTACAGCCTTCCCAATATAGCTCAAAATTAATGAAACAACCCTCATATACGACACAGTCATTTGGACCACGTCATACCCGACTATTGTTTCAAGTTGTGACAACTTTCAGTTCGGAATTCCTTTCAAGCTGAAAATTTAGAACGGCGTTTGACCTTGTCTCCATTCCTCATTTTCACAATTTGACAAAAATATGTCAGTTTAGACTCATTATCCCAAGTCGACCTTGTCATTCCATTCGATGCTTGATGCTTTAGGCCAAACTCTATCGTCTTCGAAAATAGGAAATGACTCAATCTCGTTTCTTGATGCTAAGACGTAAGTGTAGCCGGAAGCTGGCTATTAAGTTGATCCTTCTAATAGTGAAATGAGGCTTTTTGCCTGACTCTCTCGGAGGCAGACAGGAAATAAAAACCGACATATAAAATTCTTTATGCTCAAAGATGCGCCTCTCTCTCCTATCGTATTCCATCAACCCGGACCTACTTCCCTATTTTATGTGCTTTAGAATTTTCTCTGGATTTGGACTGGGGAAAGGCTGTTCGAATTGGAAAGTTAAATTCCAGAGATCCGTTATAAAACAATCTCATTTTTAGTTTATAGGCTCTGGCCTGGCAGTTTTTTGAAGTGAAAGGATGAATCCTTATTTCATATTTTACCTTGAAGAAAGGAATATCAACCATTGCATTTTAGCAGAATCTATTTTCAGCGTACCTGGTACAACCAGCAACGCACAGGAGGAGCATCACCTGAACTCGGCATTATGACAAACTCAGTTCAGTGTCGTACTTTGCTAGTCTGGAAACAAAGCCAGTTCTGTTTTTCAAGCTAAGGAGCAGTCGAGGTTATTATCAGAGAACAGAAATCTGCCAGCGGCAGCTTCATCTCGCATTTTTTTTTATAGAAAATTCAAGAGCTTCGCTGAATTAAACGTTGAAAGGCTGAAATCCTGCGTCAGATTTACCATAAGACTAACGCGCTTTCATTTGGTTTCTTCTCAAAAACTTGAAATGCATCTATCAAAATTAATTTCTTGGTGATTCACGTCACTGCATCTAAGTTAATTCAAGGTCAAGGTCAAACATTTTCCAAAATCTACATTTCCAAGGGCCAAATTTCTATAATACAAAAATTGACACTCAACTTGAGATTAGCCGCAAAGCTTTTAATAAAACCTGAATTTTACAAACAGATGCTCGAAATATTGAAATGAAATTGTTCAATTGAAAATATATGAAACTTCAAAATTTAGTTTAGGATATTCCAAATTTTTGAAAATAGGGAGCAAAAATTAGCATTAGACTTGGCATAGAATATTTAAAGACACAGCAATAATTTGCAAAATTTGTAAGTAACGCACCCTGTGTTAAGTTTTAATTTCTAATCAACATATTGGTCATGCCAGGCATACTCTTTTTCGACAACGTAAAATGCCAATTTTTCAATATACTTTGAAAAATATCGAAAATAAAGCTAAGAACCTCCTTTAAACAGTTATACTTTTAAGAAAACATGTTGCCAAGCCTCCCGGGTTTCCAATCTCCACTGCATTGATTTTGAAAACGAGGAACAATTATCGTAACTGTCAATTTCCAATTTAAAAAAAATTCAGTGCCATGGGATTTGGTGTTGAAATTTGGAGCAAACAGGACTGTGACGTGGTTCAAACATCAAACAACCCCAAGCAAATGTTCATTTCAAAACAAACAAGCCTAAAATGAAGAGAGAGGTGGTGGTAGACGGGGAAGTGATTCCATAAGCCCGTTCTGATCCAGCATGGGGAAGGTTGACTAGTTCATTTGTAGAGAAGGACAATAGAAATGCCTGGAGCTCAGCTATAGATTGAGCCCAAAATATGATTTCTGGAACCTGGAGAAGAGCCATTAGAAGCGGGAGAACAAGACTACATGAGATTAGGAGAGCGGAGAGCTTGTAATGATCCTGATCCCCAAGACCTCCAACGTACTAAACTTTCTCTGGACAGACCAACAGCCCAAATACCACTGACCATGCCACTACTGCCAAACTCAGGCTATGGAGTGAACATTATTGGGAAGAATGGAAAATGACAAGTCTATTATGCCTCCAGTACTTCTAGATTCCATACGTTCTTCTTTTACGCCGATTTCAACGTCTGCCCCAAGAACCCATGTCTCCATTCACCCAAACTTTTCATATCCTATCGTGACCATCCGTCCTGGCGAGATTGACATACCTTCAATTTCTACAATATTCATAAAGGCAATCATAATCCTAATCCTAATTCTGGAAGATCGATAAATTGGCAAAAACCTGAATGGCAAATAATTCCGAAACGAAATTGGCAAAAAAGTTACTGTGTGGAGGTGAGCTAGACGATTCGCTGCGTGACAATGCATTCGACAAAATACCAAAAGTTTGTGTCCAATTATAAAGAAGAATCCACGTATAAACTCGCCGGTGGCGGTTACATATACACCAAACGCAATTCCTTTAAACAAACTGACTACTATATGTGTGATGAAAGAGACACTATGTATAAATCTGCTATTTATGTCATTTGAAACCGTAATGAAATGAAACAGTATAAATATGTATAACATGTGTTTACGTGTTTGTAGAAACTATTGCCACACGAAGACGTACTGACACTACGCACGAGCATCAGCGTACCGATTTCGCGATACTCGAATACTCTGGTATGCTCCTCGGCTCCAGCGCAAATTTTTTTTTAATATCTTCAACATTTTGCCATTTTAGTTTTCAATAAAATTGGTTTTTGCCATTTCAGTTAATTGAAATTTTGCCAATTTGGGAATACCGAGTTCCGTCTTACGAAAATGGCAAAAAATATTTTTGCCAAATGGGTTTTTGCCAATTTATCATGGAATCCTAATTCTCGTAATAGATTCTAGTTTGAGTCAAGTTGACGCATCAAATGCTCAGAACTTTGTTGGTCGAAAGTTAGCAGTTACATAATTTATTCCAGCACAAGGTCAACGCTGGATTCTAGTTTAACCCAGTTTTGTCGAAACGAGTTCAATGTTGACGATCGAAAGTTTCTTTTAATAAGCTTTTAAAGATGGAAATTGGAACAGTTTTCGAATTTTTTATGCAGTTGCTACCTAATTTTCGAAATAATATTCAGAATCACAAAAATTAACACTACGCTAACATAGGAGAATGACCCTAGCAGCAGCATGAGAATAAAAGCGCATGAATGAAGCGCAACTTTGTATTGTAAGGTATTTTAATTTTCTGCTTTAATAAAGGTAAAACCAATAAAGATGGGCAAAACACATTGTCCGCCAGTATTTTTAAAATACTTCTAATTTGTCTTGAAAAACTTCAAATTAGAGCAGTATTTAACATACTTGCAACTTTTTGTGTAAATACAAATAAAAAATTCCCGAAATTCATTCGAAGCATGGGTTATTTATACACAATACGTTTGTTTAAAATCAAAAAATTGATCTTCAATAATGTCGAATTTGAAGCATTCGATAAAAATACACTGAACGAGTTTGGAATTTTTTGCATACCTAAATGTTTTTGAGCCAGTTCTAACTGCAAAGTTCTAATTACAAAATACTTTTGAAACGAGACTCTTCATATTCCAAAAAAAGTATCTTACATTCATTCCATGTAAAATTGGATTTAAACTACGATATTTTGAAAAAACAAATACATTCCAGTTGAACTTTTATTTAAAATACAAATATATCCCTTGAAAATTTTTATTTAAATTACGGTATTTCCAAAATCTCAATACTTTCCAGGTTGTATTTAAACTATAGTACTTCCAAATTAAAAATGCATTCTCAGTGAAATTGCATTCAAACTTCTACATATTGATTGTATTCAAAATATAAATATATTCCAGAGAAAACTGATTTCAAAATACGATATTTTCAAAATACAAATATGTTCCAGCTGAAATTGTATTTAAACTAAACTACGTTATTTTCAAAATACAAATACATTCCAAATGAAATTAAATTTGAAGTACTCGTACAATATTTTCAAAATTCAAATAAATTCCAGGTGACATTCAACTTAAATTTCAGTATTTTCAAAATACATGCATTTTAACCAAATACTGAATTAAACTCATCGAGCCATTGTATGGTACTAAACTGATCCAAGATCCAGCCTCGAAGAACTTCAAATTCTAAGCACAGCTTTAATTTAATTCAAATTTCACATTGCATTGTGTACGCACGCAGTTTAATACATTGAAAATCCCATAAATTAATAAGCGCGAATCTGGAAAATTTTCCTATCATACTTTAAAATCAAGACTTAAAAAATGGTGCAAAAAAAATGAAAGTTCCTGATTCTTCCTTTCATTCACAGTTCAACTGGCTCTTTATTCAACCTGGTTCTATTATTAAATGGATTTCCAATGTACTGATAGAGCCAAAGTCGAGGTTAGAACTCCTTTCTTAGTTTCATAAAAATGAATTTCAGATGGTGCCTTGGCACGTGGACACACACACATGTACCATGCAGTCCTTGGAACTTAGAACGAAGAAATGGTAGTGGTGAGTGGTGACACTATTTGGGTACTTTACGTAAATATAACTTCTGGCACTTAAAAATCAAGTCTTTTCTTCTTGAGTCTTGACTAGCCGGTAAGACGCTTAACTCCATTACCAGAACTGAACTGAATCTCATAGCAGAAGAGTACCTTTTGCCTTTCTTCCAAATTTTTGGCGTAAACAAAATTAATTTGAGCCGACCATGGTCTCACACCATATTTGTTATTATTTAATGCAGTTCCTAATATTGAATAAGGAGGAAGGAGAATGAAAAACAATAGTAATCCATCAACTTCAGATGAGAATGATGACTTTGGCTAATACAAGCTCAGCTCAGAAGCAGGTGCCTATCCTTAAGTCAACGTCTAGTATACAGAACGCATGCTGAATTATTTGAGTTTCATGACTTAGAAAGATGTCGCCTGCACATGTCGGTCTACGGGATGGACATCCAGGCATGAATTCTAATTTCAAATTCAGAATTTCAGTGTAAATTCTTGGATTTTCACATTGAACCAACTGTCATCGTTGCGCATGCTGGGCAACTGTGTACCTTGCTTAGCAAATTTGAAATTCGGTGGATTTTGATTAAAAGGAAGTACCTACGACAGGTGAGCCTGGAGTAAATATTGCATGAGATGCGGAGAAACGGACAGTAGATCGTAGCAGGGGAATGACAGAGGACGGTGACGGATTGTATTGTCTCTCGGCGGAACAGAACACAATGCCCGAGTGTAGAAGGCAAGTCAAGCCAGGAAGGAAGCAACATTTTCTGAGATGGAGAAAGTTACGCAATGTTCAATCTTTTATGCACCAGGAAGAGGAAGCCTAACATTAAATTCGGCACAGCTCGCTTACGCACTACCACAGCACTGCACTGTAGAAACACTGGAGATCATTTCAGGCAGGATGCTGGACAATGAGAATGAGACCCTAGTGATCTGACCGAATGACCAACAGTCATTGATCTGCTTCACAGCGATCTTCAAGATAAAATAATTGACTTGGAAATACGCTGGAACATAAATAGAAAGTCTTTCGTCCGATTGGCAAAAACGAGCTTGACAAAAATGCTATATTCCTTAAAAATTAGCACATTTTCTGCCGCCAGGTTTAGATTTGTAAAAATATTGGGTGGTTTCAGCGGGTGGCTACAATAGGTGGTTACAGCCGTTTCAAACTCTTTATTTTAGCTGGTACTCGTAATTTAAATATCAAGCTGTTATTGACGATTTGCCTTTGGATGGTGTATTAAAATTAAAAATATTCAATATAACCATTTTTTAATATGGATGTTAATTCTTATTTGTAACAGCGAAGGTCACATTTTGCGGAAATTGCTGAAACTATTGTTACAGTTTTCCAATCTTGTGATCAATGAATTTGATTTCTGTCAGATCTTTGACTGTTACAGTTCATCAACTGCAGTTTTTCTATTTGTGCCTGATTCGACTTTCTGTTAATTAAAAAATTAGTTCTTATTTCAAAATCGAATCCCGAATCAATGGAATTGCTCTGCCATGCGTTGCCAATGCGTTTGACTGTCTCTTTTTTTGGCTTCAATATAAAATTCCAATTCTCAAATGAGTTACTAAAATTTCCCGTTTCAAAGCGAACTAAATAATTGAAACAAGGTTTATAAGTAAGGTTAGGGTTTATAGAATGCAAGTGCCAAGTATCGTTCAAACGGCACGGTTCGACATTGTCACCTGATCCTCCAATCTTCATGTTTCATGCTAGCCTTCCCTCACGTCAAATAATGTGTATACTTATCCATAAACAAGGTTATACCAAAAGAAAGCAGGTGAAAACGTGTTAAGCCCATAAACTGTTGACACCTGATTTCCGCCATGCTCACGCAAGGAAAACCCAGGATTTACACGCCTCAAACCCCAACCAGCTCCTGACCCAAAGCACTCTCTAGAATATGAATTCCTGTCTCCTCATTACAACCCAAAGTACTGAGAATCTGTGCCTGGAGTGAAAGTGTCCATCTGGATCCGTGCAGAGAGAAAGAGACAATTTAAATGGGTTTTCCCATCAGTTGCCATAAAAGGAATTGTTAAGTCCTTGGGTGCACAGGGAAGCACTTTGATGAATTGGAAGCTCGTCGTGAAGCCAAGTGTATTAAAACGGAGGAACGGAGTCTTACGCCGATGGGCTCCAAGTGGAATCCCTAGCTTTTAATTAGGTTTCTTTTAACAGTAACTAACCCGAGCCTGTTCGAGCCAAGGACTCGACCTCTCCTAAATCTTGTACAATCACATCAGACACAGACCGTTACGAACTCGTTCCGCACACATATCCCGCCTATTTTCTCCACAACAAATTCCCTCTATCCCAATGAATTGACTTTCTCACCGCAACACTCGAATAGAAAAGTTGGGAAAGCCTTAAGGAAGGATAAGACAAGTTTTGGTGCAGCAGGTCTAAACAAGACACACAGGCCATGCCTTCCTGCCCATCTCTCTAAACCCCAAATCGGGAAAGTTGCTCGGGTTAATTTTCGTTTCTTTTTTGCAGGAGCTCAAGATATCCCGAGTACGTGCTGAGAAAAGTTAACTTTTTCTTCCTATTCCGGGGTCAGGTGCAGGACTAGCTGAGATAAACTGAAAACGTTCAATATATCCGCACAATGAATTAGTCGGCCCAATTGCTTAGCATATGCTCAGGCCTGCATCCGAGTCAAGGCTTGTATGCACTGAATATGGGCACATCGCACTTGATATATGGCGCCGTGGTAATCAGATAGATTTAGCTCAAACTTGGCAGAGTTGTTCCTTAGGCCATTCGAAACAACCTTTAAATGGGCGCCAAGAGGATTCGACCCATAGTTTGACCCTCGAATATCGCCATCTTAGCCATGGGTCAGATGTGGTAATCAGATGGATTTAGCCGAAACTTGTCACAGTTGTTCCTTAGGTCATTCTAAACAACCTTTAAATGGGCGCCAAGAGGATTTGACCCATAGTTTGACCGTTAATCATCGCCATCTTAGTGATGGGTCAGATGTGGTAATCAGATGGATTTGACTGAAACTTGGCAGAGTTGTTCCTTAGGTCATTCTAAACAACCTTTAAATGGGCGCCAAGAGGATTTGACCCATATTTTGACCGTTAATAATTGCCATCTTAGTCATAGGTCAGATGTGGTAATCAGATGGATTTGGCTGAAACTTGGCAGATTTGTTCCTTCGGTCATTCTAAACAACCTTTAAGTGGGAGCTAAGAAGATTTGACCCAACGTTTGACCGTTAAACATCGATTGCCACATCTGACCATGACGAAGATGGTGATTTTAAAGTTCAAACAATGGGTTGAATCTTCTTGGCGCCCATTCAAAGGTTGTTCAGAATGACCTAAGGAACAACTCTGCCAAGTTTCAACCAAATTCATCTGATTACCGTACCACATCTGACCCATGGCTAAGATGACAATTTTTAACGATCAAACTATGGGCCGAATCTTCTCAACGCCTATTTAAAGGCTGTTCAGAATGACCTCATGAACAACTCTGCCAAGTTTCAACGAAATCCATCTGATTACCACGGCGCCATATATCCAGTGCGATGTCCATGCACTGAAGTGATCAATAAAAGTGAATGTCAAAATTCGCATTAATAAAATTGAACAGAAAGGGATGCCAAAAATGCGCTAAAATATACAATAAAGCATACAAAAGTCATTGTCAAAATACGCACCAAAAATATGCCACAAAAATGAATGGTAAAATGTGCACTAAAGTACCCAACAAAATGAATGAAAAAATGACGGCATAATATGCAACAGCAAATAAATGACAAAATGCACTAAAACATACACTGAAAACATAAAAACATAAAACACAAATGATTGTCAAAATATGCTCTAACACGCTCAACAAGAATGGATGTCAAAATTTGCACCAATTTATGCAACGGGAACGGATGTCAAAATATGCATCCAAATTGAGCAAAAATGAATGTCAAAATACCAGGGGGGAAAATTCAACAATAATGAAGTAAAATGTGAAAAAAAACCAACAATGTAAAATACCCAACAAAATTTTATGTCAAAATATGCGGGAAAACAAAACTGAATGACTCAATATGTAACAAAATATTCAGCAAGAATGAATGTCAATATATGCATTAAAATATCTAACAAAAACGAATGCTACAACATAAGATACACGAGAATTGATTATGATTATGATTTTCATAAAATGCAACAAAAGTTTTTTTCAAAATATACAATAAAATATGAAAAAATAACAGTTTTGCAAGTAAAAATACGGTTTTGAATTTGGACAAAATAGATGCTTGGCAAAAAATTCCAAATTCATTCATCCAAGTTGTGAAAATACAAGAATACTTGAGAAACATTAAATTAAAACTCAAGCCACGAATTTTTTTAGAAATTCCTAAGCAAGGCATGGCCAATGGCCAATAGAATCATGCAAAAAATTAAACAATAAAAAAAAGGTCAAAATTATATAATATAATATATAAAAAATAGGATAAAAATTCCAAAAATATTATTTTGCATAAGAAACCTTTCCCTATGCAACCTGGCCTCCGGACCCAGAAATCTTAATTAAATGTAAATCTGTATTGGAGTTCTGAAGCATTCTTCCAGACCATCATAATTAAGTGACAAGTTTCACATTCCTCATCTGCATCCAGTTCCAGGAAAACGGAGCATTCCACATTTTGAGCCTCACAAAGGAAGACTCAAAAATGCAGAATATTCCTGGTCTCTCGCTCACTACGCCATTCTAGGAAATATTTTTGCATGGTATTTTAAACCCAGCCCAGTTTTCCCTTTAAGTAATGTAGTATGTGAAGTGAATAATGCAAGGCTGAAAAGGTTCAAACTCAGAGCGAGCGGTGCTGAGGCAGCTCATTTCCAATCCAGAATAGTATTAGTTTATCTCTCATGTGTGTTGAAAAAAAAGAAGGAAATTGGAGCTTCCCGTTCATCATCCCATCAACAAACTCACGTCTTGAAAACTGAAAATATTTGCAGGAGGCAGTTTTGGACCAGGCAAACGATACTCATTCATGGACAGGCGTATTGTCAAAACGGGCAGCATTGATTTTTTGCCACAAATTAGCAAGCAGCCATGTTTCCAAGATAGCATGCTCAATTTGTGCCAGGAAATACTTATATTCCTCTGGGCTATGGTCTACAGACGCCAAATTGTTCAATTTCCGGTCTTGTATATGTCAAAGTAAAAAAGTGATTGCCAAACGTAAATTGGCAAAATGCATTGACAGAGAATCAATTTTGAGACATATTTGGCAACATTATTCTAATTTATGAACAACAACCCTTGATTTAACTGCGAAGAGAGGAGAAAGTCGAGCAACTGGCTGACGATTTTGAAATCGTGCATGGAAAATTTTACTGTTTAATGCTTTCTTATGCCCAAGCACTTGTCACAATATATAGCACATTTTGATCAAACCTGACCCAACTCAAAATATGACAAGTGGTCTTCCATAATATAAGCAATTTACAAAGAAATTCTAATGATGATTTCAAAATACTATACCAACGGGCTGCATGTTTTGAAAGCGTGCATCCCTACAGTGTTGTGGTTTCTAAAAGATGACCGCTTATCACATTATATCTCACGTTTCAGCACTACCGAAAGTAACTTAAAATAGGACAAGTTGTCTCCCATAAGAAAGGAATTACACAATACAAATTGTCAAGTACGATTTCAAAACATGCCAACTAGCTGCCTATTTCGTATATAGGAACCTTTACTTTCATGTTTTTATAGATGACCACTTGTCACATTATATAGCACGTTTCGCCCATAAGTATCCTAGCTAAAAATGTGGCAAGTTGTTTCCCATAACAGAAGCATTACCCAATAAAAAAGTTCATGCGTGATTAAAAAATATGGCCACGGGCTATATCGGCTCAATGGAGCGGCAAAGTAAGATATCAATAAGGTGCACGAGCTCAATTCCTGTCTGGGGCAAGCACTTTTTTTCTTGAATCATAGGATGCTATTTCGCATTGAATCATTTTGGGGTTTCATTCGCCTATTATTTGGCAGATATATTTTCTTATAGACTAGAGGCTCAACCGCGTTAAATTCGACAAGAAATCACGTGTGACTGTACTCGGTCATCGGAAAAGCAGACAAGAAACCATGTGCCATCCTGCATGCCACTTCTGGCTCAATCGAAAGAATGCCAGGTTTAGACAGAATAATAAGGCCGGAAAATGCCTCTACCTATCCTATTCTAACGACATTGTCAGCCTAACGCTATTTACCTCGCTATTCATTCTCTAAACAGACGGCCCTGTAATGGCATCCAGATCAACATTGGAAAAAGAGGGAAGAAAAAAACCCAGGATTTTTCATTTCTTCTCTAAAAAGTAGAACTTGGGATGCACGATGCAGGCCTTTAGTCTGAGTGCATTAGATTACCTAGTCTTCTGTTCCTGGGAATATATGTGATTTGATATATGCTTACATTTTAGTCCATTTTTCACTATCAAAATTGGAACGTGTGAGTCCATGGACACTCTTCCATCTGCTCCACTTTTGGAGGCCGTAATTCAATTTTCAGACCAGAAACATGGTGTGGTCAGGAGTAGATAGGACATAGGAGCTCATTTCTCAGCCGTATCCTGTCTCCTATGTTGATCTGTACTGCAGATCTCTCCTAATTCAATTTGGCCTCTTGGGCTGGTGTTCCTGAAGATCAGCCTTTAAATGCAGAGAAAGTAGCTCAGCCTCAGATGCACCTACGGCACTGATCTTCTTCTGGCTTCGGCTAATTGAAGGCTTAATTGAACGTGTGGCACATCGGATGAGGGACTGACGCAAAACGCAAGTCGTTCCATATGCATTCTAACCTAATTTAATGATTTAATTAGTTTATGCTCCTGCACTTCAGGCTTCCCTCGAATATTCTGAAATGAGCTTCTGTGCAGCTTGTCCAATATCAGTCTCATGCCATTTTTAATTTATAATATATTCAAAAATAGAAATAAATATGCAGAAGCATATTTTTTTAAATGCTCGATGTAGATTTTCTATTTATTTTAATGGTATCAACGATTCACAACAGCCTGCATTGAATACCCAATTCATATACTATTTACGTTTGCATATTTCATACTATTATGTTTTATTCTAATTTTGATGCATATTTTGGAGTTGATAGCTTGTTTTTGCACTTTTCTTACATATTTTGACACTTTTAGGAAGGTAATTTTTCGATTTGATTAATTTTATTTTCAAATCTTTTTACAGGCTTCTATATCTTGGTAATTTTTTGTTACAGAGTTTCTAAAAATGTTTTGCTTCATTTTGGTTTGACGTTTCTCAGCAATTCTTGTATTTTAAAATTTGCTTGAATAGAATTTGAACCAACATTTCAAAATTCAATATTTCAATGCGTATTTCGGCATAAAAGCTGTTCATATTTCATGTTTTAGTGCACATTTTGAAATATTTGTTGCATATTTTAGCCTAAATTATAAAATTCGTGTTGCATATTTTTAACGTATTACATATGTTTAGACCATTTATAAGTGCATAAAAACCGTTGCTTCTTTACATATTTTGGTGCATATTTTGAATTTGAGATTTTTGTTCCATGTACTAGTGCATATTAGACCATTTTTAAGTGCATACGAGCCATTCTCTACTGATTACCTTATTTCATCCAAAAAGAACGCAGAACTACCAAGTTTTAACTAAATAGCAGAATTTAATGTGTGCAATGTCCTTAAAACTACGAACATCAGCTGAGAACCGCCTTTGGCCAGACTTCTTGTGAGGTCCTATTTGCAATATGACTTTCAGCTGTGCAAAAACTCGGCCAATACTCGTCAAATGACGTTCCGTCTCCATTGTTTCGAATTTGAGGTAAGGTTAAAATTACATCTGCTCCTGAATTGTGTCACGGGCCATTAAGAAGCTCATCAAGCCCTTTTCTCGTCTGCATATGCAAATGTAGACAAAGGACCCGGGCTTCCATGTGGAAACTTCCCAGGCAGAAGCTGAGCTGAGACCAAGGAGGAAAAAACTAATAAAAGCCAATAAGACTCGGAAATGTAAAATCAATACAAGTGATGAGACATTAATGGTCTCAAGAGACGTTTTCATCGTCGAAGAATCCCTCAAGTACTTTAATAATAATAGCTCAAGCCTCGTCGGTTCTCCCATTAAATAAAAATGCATTTAATAAGGCCAGGCCAGGCCATACCTTCCACAATATGGATCCACGTGGCATATGTCACCAAGGGAGCCGTAATTCCATTCCAAAAAACACTCGTTTTTTTTACAAGTATTTGGCTCCGCTTATCTTTCTTCTTTAACGAACCGTGTTACGACTCAGCAGAAAAAAAAGATCATTTCCATATTGTACAAAGATCAAATTGACTCACACAAAGGACTCATTTTTCTTCTCAGGTTGATAGAGTGACACAGTTTGTGTGGGATGCTCGTGCCGGTGACCGTGCCCATGCCCATGTCTATGATCTCCAAACTTTCCACGGTAGAGCCCGAAGGGATCGTCACCCAAACCATAAATTGCGACGGCTGCCATGTTCCTTGGAACAACTTTTTTTTTTTTACTCTGGACCAGTTAGGAGTACAAGCTCAGAGGTCTTTCGACTTTCTCCAATATTATCACTCCAGAGTTACAAACACTTTGATTGTCAGGCGGAGACGGAAATAAGCCTTTTGCTGCGAAAGGATCGATGGCGTATGCGATCTATCCGATTTGTGAGGTTCATTTCGTTCTGTAAAACATTTATGTTTAAAATTGTCTATGTGTATAGCTGCTAATTACATGCAGGATGCAGATCAAGGTCATTAGTACACATTTGGCATACGAGGCTCGTTTAATAAGTAGTTGCACAGTTTGAACAACGCGGCTCATCTTACAAATTGATATAGCTGGAGTTGGAGTGTTCTAAATTTCCACGTACGTACTTAAAATGGTTACACAAAGATCTCACTAGCTCTTTAAAAATGAAATCGATTGTTTGAAAAATTTTGACGTTTTTAAAGTCATTTTTAACCATTTTTCATTAGAATTGTGACTTGTCTAATGCTTTTTCTATTTTGAATTGAATTGAATTGAATTGAATTGAATTTATTGTCCGATATATTTTGGCCGAGGCCATGCTCGTTACAGACATGCTTTTTCTATTTTGTGAAGTCAAATTTGCAAAGAATATTGCTACTTATCAAACAACCCTCGTAGCATATATCCAACGTTATTCAGTGCCATGTTCTTCTAGTACAAGTTCAAAATTCAAGGCTTTTTAGTTCAAACACATATAGTAACAATTTAAAAAAAAACATTCCTTGACAATTTATTGCAATTGTAAATAGTCAGTAAGAACAAATGGTCAATTGATGCTTTTTAAAGCCTATTCGATTGATTGACGTTTTAACCTTCAAATTTGGATAATTTTAAAATTCACTATATGTAAATTCGTTATAGCTGCATAGGGCGTACTGACTACATATTAATTTAAAATTAATAATGTGTATTAGCGGGGAAATGTGTATTAGGAATCAATAAACCAATCGCCATTTATTTGAAATGGTAATTTATTTTATATAAATGCTCATCACGCCATGCAAGAAAATTGGAGCTTTAATCAACGATATACATAGTCTCTCAAAATCAGGTAGATCGCATAGGTCAACCATACCGCTCACAATTCTCCTGATAAATCCTTATGGGCGGAGTACCGGTAAACCGTTCTGCTACTACAATTTCATAAGCTTGAACTAACCAGGCCACAGAATTCAATTGACACGTTCACACTAAGCAAAACTAGGCCAAATCCTGGTTTCTCGCACAGTTGAACCTCCGTATTTTCACCCAACTTTCACATTCCTCGCACAATAGGTCATTCGGACCGGAAGCACATCCGCTCAATCACACACAGCCTAATTAGAGCACGAGCAGTCCTTATCTTCTTGAGCAAATCCTACACCGCGCACCATTCCTTCCTGCTTATTCCTTAACAAGAACCGGAAATGGAATGTTCGTCCCTTCCTCTTTAGTCGGTCTGATCCTGAGCACGAACCACGTGCCCATGCAGAGTTCAACTGAGCCCAAACTCGTCCATCTCTCCTTCGGCCTGACAAGTGTGTGGGATGATTAGTTGGGCAACGTGGTGGATTTCGGACCTGAACGTCCCAAGTCCAGCAGGAAGGTCGGAAGACAAAGGGAGCCGAGTAGCGGAATGAGATTCTGGAGTACAAAAAATTGGGTGGTAATGGACTTCCTTCTTCAAGCCCGTCCACGGTCCGTGTTGCAGGGAAAACCAAAAGGAACGAGTGTGGAATTTTCGGGTAAGACGAGGAGAGGTTGTAGGGAGAAAGGAAGACGAGATGCGAGATGCGAGGGATTGTGAAGGGAAGGGGAAGGAGAGAAAAAAAATTCGCAACTCAGTTGGCGCCTGGGACAATCGCGCATGGGTTCTCTAATGCCCAGAACCAAGTTGTGCGTCTCTTGGGCTCAGCTCCAGCTTGGCTTCCTCATCCCGCTCCTTCCAGTAGGATAGGAATCAGACAAATATATTCCCACTGTTTAGGAAATATTGAGATGATCATATTATTAGGATGTATTATGTATGACTGGAGGAACAAGTGTACATGAGTCTGGAGAGGAATTGCTCATATGCCGCCTTCACAAGATGTAAACTAAACCTTTCTTCTCGAATAATAGGCAGGGTTTGAGTCGAGTCGGTCAATTGGACAAAAACAGTCGGTTAAATTCACATCTTAGTCAGTTTAGCTTAGGCTAGGCTAGCTTTGGTCTAATTTAGCTTATGTTAGGTGACGAACCTGGGCAAGCTAACCTAATTTGACAAAAGTTTGGTTTGCCCCGGCTGATTGTTGTCCGATTTGCCTAGAGGATCACTTGGGTAAAATTCAGTTTTTCAATTGAAATCAGTTAGGTAAATTCAAAAACTAGTCAGGTTAGGTTAGGTTAGCGTTAGGTGATGGACCTATCGTATACTAACCTAATCCGACTAATATTGGTTTCTCCAACTGATTTTTGCCCATTTCGCCCAGTCGGTCAGTGAGGCAAAAACGGTTTAACCAAATAAAAACTTCGTCAAGTTTGATTGGGTTAGTTTAGACATGGTTAGAGTAGGTTGCATTAGGTTGGGTGATAAGCCTCTCGGTAATCTTACCTAATTTGATTAAATATTGGTTTTGCCTAACTTGTTTTTGCCCAGCTACTCTAAAATCGGCTGCGGCGTTTGGTCAAAATTCTGTTGGGCAATACAGCGATTTCTATATAAATTTTGCCAAAGAGCTGATTTTTCCCAAGTGTTTTTGCCAAGCTGTTTCCCATTCGGCTGGAATATTTGAGTAAAATTCCGTTGGGCAAAAAACGATTTTTCTTTGCCAAACAGCCTATGCATTTTGTTTACTTTAACCTGACCTGGACTAATTTAAATCTAACCCAATCTAAACTCATCCAACCTAACCTAACCAAGTTTCACTTTTGCCCCACTGGTTTTTGCTCAAGTGTCCCGGAATCGGCCAGAGTCCTATTTGGCGACCTTATTTATTTTTGGCAAGCGTTCTCCAGCGTGCTTGGGCTTATGAGAAGCTTTGGTCCCTTTTTCCCATGTGTCTGTTGAGCCTCTGTGTTTCTTAGCTGAAGGAATGCCTTGTGAGGAGCAGTAAAAGATCAGACTGAGGTCTCAAACCGAGTTCCGTTCCGGCGGCATGGAGTACATTAAAGGCCTAGGAAAAAAGACCATTCCGTTCTGCCTGACTCAGAAAATCATCTGAGATCGAGAGGGAAAGGACTGCATTAGGCAGGGAGTTCCCCCTTGGTACTCGACTGGCTTAGTGGCCAAACCAAGCCAAGCCACCCTCTAGACCTGCCAGGCCAGGGCCAGGACTGGTGTTGGAATGGACGGAGAAAGCGGAGAAAGTACCAGACTCAATAAGCCCATTGTTTCTTCCGTTTTGCACTCAATAGTAGTCAAACATTTATGAAATATGTAGAGTGGGGCTGGAGCGGAGTAAATTATTAGGCCGCTCTACTCGACTAGGCTCAGCTTAATTGCACTCGGGACCATATGAACAAACTCTTCTCACTATCTTGTCTGGAATCCGTCTGAGTGGCAAATACTGCTTTAGGAGAAATAAATTCTTTACAATTGGGATACAATATTATGATTTACTATGACTATCATCGAATATCCATATTTGACCGATTTGATTGCGGAATTTCTCGGATTTTGTATAAAGCCTGCTTCTTTTTTTTCATTGGTTTACATAATCAAAATAGTCCAAAATGGTCAATAAAATATCAAAAAACATACTCAAAAACTTAGTATTGGGAAAACTTGGCAAAAAACTCTTTTGATTAACCTGTTTTTAAAAAATTAAGAAACCCAAATTTAACCAGAATTGTGTTCTGAAGCTTCGAAATGCAGTACAATTTTTCATTTTTTGCAAAGTTGTTTCGTTTAAATTGCTCACATTTGATTAATTTTTGAATGAAATAAAATATTTCAGTACATTCGATATTCGGTTTGATTGATAAGCAATCCTACATCTGGATCTCGAGAAAAAGTCGAATTAAACAATGTTATAGAGAATCAAGGTTTCAAGTATTGCTCACCCCGGTTTAAACCACCGTTTAAAACCAGGTTTCGACCAAACTTTTCAAAATTAGGTAAAAAATACTTAAATAAAAAATTCAACTCATTTAACTTGTTTGTCAACTTTGAAGTAGTAATTTTTGACTTCGTCTGTAAACTAGGAACTTTTGCCAATTTGAGTGATACATTTTTCATTTTTTTCGATTTTTTTCAAAGTTCCTAATCCTACTTATTTTCTTGAAAAAAAATTAAATAGCCCAAGAAAATCCTATTCAATATGCTTTTACAGTATGAGGGATTTAGAATGCTAATGCTCATTTATGCTTCTAATTTGCAAGTCGATCTTTCAAATTTCATATAAACATTTTTAACATTTTTAAGCCAATTCAAAATTGCTAAAGATGATCAACGAATTTCACTTTATCGATTTGGTAATCGATTTCTGGGTTTGCCAATTGAAATTTGCTATTTGAACAATTTGATCCAATTTTCTGTTAACCTGAAAAGCTAAACTTTTGCCAACTGAGTACTTGCCCATTGGACACGGACTCATTAACAGCTAGTCTTTGTAACTCGTAGAGCCAGTAGAAACCCTGCCCCTGCCCCACTGACAAGTTGGAAATCAGGAATTTGAAGTTGTTTGGGGACCAGGCCGTCCATTCATTATCTCATATTGTAGTTCCGGCCACATCCTTCCTCCTCATACCTCATTCATTTTCGGAGCACAGAGGAATTAAATTGCCTTCATTTAAGACTCCAGTTCCAGAATACAAAATAGGGGTAGGGACATTTGAAGGGAGCTTTCTGCTTGTGGCCTCACTGGTACCAGACCATGATCCAGTCTGCTGGTCGAACTTGAATCCTGCCCTGACACTGGAATGACGAGCAGGCAGAAGAAGAAAGTTTCCCCAGCCTTGCCTCCAAGCCTGCCAAAAGTTATTTGAAGAACCTCAAGAAACCCTGTGATAATTCTGGAAAGACTTGATTAGCATTATCAACCCCAAACTTGTTCCCCAGCTTCTTTCTCTACTCAGTTTGGAGACGAGGAAATGATGGGACTTAATTTTAGTAGCTGGAGGATTAGAGAACTTTTCCTCTCCAACCCGGTTTAAATATCCTAATCTATTGATTCAAGTGGCAGAGTTCTAAGCCTCCCGCAGCCTCTTCTTCCAACAAGCGTTCCAAATAATTAGATTCTACAAACAAGTGTGGTTATGCATCCGCTAGGCTTCCCAGGCAGCTTTCAGCTCTGCCACACCGAAAGAGAAAATGTGGGAACAAGGCGTAAGTGGATCACACGGTCCTCACATTATATTTTTCATCTTTTCGGAGATGAGATGCCTTGTCTGTCAGCGTAGGCTTTACACGCCAGCTACTAAAACAATTTAACTTTTACACTAATATTTGCCCAAATGGCGTACTGTAAACACTCGCAAGCACGTCAATTGCCGATTGATGCTCATTCAGGGAATTGTAAACAGATGTGTTATGTGCATTTGGTGAAAGCTTGAAATACGGTACTTACCTACTGTACTCAGCAATTACCCAAAGATGAGCTTCATGTGAGCAAAATTGGCACTTAAAAATATCCATGTTAAGGGTCTATTTGTATTTTGAATTTGGCGCCTGGTGCGTGCATTTTTGGATATGGTTGACAATTAGGCTTAGGATAAGAATTGAGCTCCTAGTGAGTAATAAATATAGCGCTGGCAAACGATTTACGTTAACTGTGTATCAGTATTTTAAATTTCGCGCCGTAGACTTGCATTGGAAAGCACTGGGAAAGTTTGACCTGCTGCATACGGTCAACCACTTGTTGCAGTATGATTCATTTGAAATACTTTCAGCCTTAAACAGTGACACAAAAATCGGGACGACAAAACCTAACCTGACCTAACCCATTCGGTGTCGCGGTTTATGGTTTTGTGAGTCTTACCTGCTACGGTAGACAACATATCTCGGACGCATGGAAATTTTAAGCAAGAAAAACAAATATTGGAATAACTCTAGACATATCACCTAAAATAAACCTAAAACATGTCTTAAAATAATGGCAGGTCTGCAATCTATGAATATTTTTTACGCTCTAAATTACGAGGGTTGTTCTAAAAAAATTGAGTCGGTTCTGAAAAGCTCTATGGAAAGGTTCAATCCAATTCATTCACTTTTGTTCGTTTTACCAAAGTTTCAAAGATGAGTCAAACTTTATTAAACAAGCCTCGTATTTCAAATTTAGCATTTGTATCCCTGTAATTGCAAATGACTCATCATGAATTAAAACTTGGTAGGCCAATTTGTTGACCTCATGTAGCAGGTCGAATTTTGTCGAACGCTTATAGCGCTAAATTTAAAGTATTATTGCATCCTTAACCGGAAATCTTGGATACAGTCAACCGTGGTTTGCTGTGGTTTTGTATTCCCAATTTTGAATAAGACCTTCAAATTACCGCGGGGCCACGGCCACGCGCCAGATTTAAATATTGATTTAGCATCACTCTGAGTGACACACTTCTAAGAATGCTGCAAAACATTAAGTTTTACAAGGAACCAGAAAAGTTCCCAAGAATTATAGTTTGCAGTGAGCCAGGAACTTGTGGCCTGACCAAATTGAAGCTAGTAACCGTCATACAGCAGATTAAGTTTTATAGCCCTCAACTGTCCTATGGGCAGAGGATCAGTAACCTTGGCTGCTGATGCCAAGGAGATTACAAAACTTTCCCTTGAGGGATTGTCTTCTTGCATATGTAAGAGAGACCCACTGAAATATGTGGCATAATGAAAGCTGTGTGTTGGGAGAATGTCAAAGGCTATCATAATATTATGAGTGGAGTGATATTTATAAAACGAAAGGGGAAGGGCGGTCGTGTTAAAGTGTCTCAAACTTTGGACCCAAATACCTTTCTTTTGACTTTCTCTCATATTTAGAAAAAAAAGAATGAGGGAAGAAAGTGAAGAGTCCTTGTTTAAAGGGAGCAAAAAAGAAGATTTTTCTTGGGCAAGAACCGAATAGTCAAGTGCACAAAGGAACGAAGGAGGCTCAGTTAAGTGGAGAGAGTGGAAGTTTAGGAAGTAGAAGAATGGACGTGACGGAAGAAAAGGAGAAAACAGGCAAAAGAACATTGTCCGCGGCCGCTCAGAACCCAACAGAATATTTATAAGGTTCATCAGATGCACTCATAGGAAATACAGGGTGGGCCTCAGAATTTACGTTTTTTTTAAAGGTGCTGCGGTTTAAATCAAAGAGCTGAGACCAATCAACCGAAACTTCAATCAAAATGTATTTGATCGAAGCACGAGACGAGCAAACTCAACTTTTAGAGAAGTTTTCATGAGATATATAGCATAATTTTTCGCATTCTTGGAAACAAAATTTCAAAAATACTTTGAAATGGACAAACGGTTCTGGCTTTTTAACAAATTTCAGAATAATGGCAATGCCTTGCGAGTGTACTTGCTGCTGATCATTCATCAATGTCAAAGTTTTGTAATGCTCATTTTTGCAAATTTTGAGAACTCCAAGAAATGGCTTTACACAATGTTATTTTTTTTCATGCTAAAATTTTTTCCTAAATTGGGACCATACTTGAACCCACCATGCATATCAGCTAATAGTAATAATAATCGCGCAAAGTCTCTAATAGCGCAATTGATCTATTAAAGACTTTCCGCAACGTATCACCGGATATGCACTCTGAGGCCTCGAATTTGTCTTTTTCTCTTTTATTGTAGAAATTCACAACAGATTCAACTTTTCTGATATAGGCAGTTTGAATCTTTATTTTTTTAAATTTGGAGCCATGCAGGACTCGGAAATCGATTTTGGTGGAGATGGATGCGTCATTTGAATTTGAAGTTCGTTGTTCCGAAAAATATAAATTCCTAATACTGATATTTTGTCTCCAAATCAAAGATATTGTATTTAATCTTCAAATTTTGGCATTTTTTTTACAAGGATTGCAATTTGGTGTAATTTTTTACCCAAATTTGAAATTGGCATTTTCTCCAAATGTTTACTCGACACTGTGGCATTCAGCATTATAATTTAACTAGTGCCTCATCTATGAAGCTTTCTGCTTGCCCTAGCACGGCCAACGTGGCATCGAATTCAATATACTAATGTGAAACCAATTTCAAGATAAAAATGTGAGGCCAAATTCAAACTAGATATGTGACTCCAAATTTCAAATATTGATGGGTTTTGGCTCTTAAGACTATATAAATCTTACTTAATTGAAAACAAGGCAATGCTAAATCGATAGCTGCAACTAGGCTAACCTAATTTGTTTGTATCGACAAGTGAGCTGCAGCAGAATAAGACCCTCAAGGCTAAAACGAAATGCTGTGCATGGAAGACCGAGAATCTATTCCCGCTTCATGATAACACTTTTCAGTCTCTGTCACTTTCTCTAAGCGGCTTTTCGTTGGAAAGCGGAGCCATAGACCCCACACGCCGTGTACCTCCATTCACATCGAGCTAGAGGCAAGCCAGAGAAATTGAGAAATCAGGAGAAAGGAAAAAAAGAAGGCGAAAATTAAGGAGAAACTGGCGCCAGCTTGGGCTGCTCAAGAAGCAATCCATTCCTGCCGCTCACCTCTACACAAATACAAAACAGAACTCAACACTTATATACAATGACACATGTTGGAGGCAGTTGAGAGAACGTAAATCCAGAAATAGCTTAATCAAAAGGTTGAGCGGAAGGGCTATGGCGGACTAGAACTGAGAACCCTTCTCCTTCTATTACTAAATAGACAAAGTGGTTTGGCTCTCCTAAATATTTCCCGATACACGTCCTACTCCAGATTCCATGTTACTCATATTTTATTTTACTCTTTCCCTCCAGCTTGGAATAGATCCAATTCCAATCTGTGACTCAAGCATGTTCCACAGATTATTTGTTGTACAAGTAAGCCAGAGGGATCGCTGCATAGCGTGGAACTTATTGTCAGTAATACAAAACGAATTGCAACTACCCGCGTGTAAATTTTGAAATCGGACATGACAGTTTGTATAGTACAATGCTTTTTTTATGGGACAAAACTTGCCATATTTAAGTTAGGTGAGGTTTTGCCGTAACGTGCGAAATAATGTGACAAGCGGTCTGTCCAAGAAAGCATTTCAGCGTTAAAATTCGATACACGATTTCAAAACACGCAACCGCGAAAATAAAAAAGCGCAGGATATAGCTCACATGTTTAATGATAAATCGCTCGTGTAAATCCCGGCGATTTTTCTTGACTTTCTCGTGATTTTTGCCGGATTTGTGGCACAAATGGCCGATTTGAATGATCAACAAGCCGATACCCAAAGAGCAGATCGATAGTGTGTTCTGTGAACGACCCTTGGTAATTGACTGATTTATTGAATTGTGTTACGTAATTCACGATTTCAATTCAAATGACCGAGAATCAATTTCCAGGCAAAACACCACAATTCTTCAGTAGTACTGTGTAATTTGCCGGATTTATTGAACTGTCTTCGAACAAATCACGGATTTCAAATCGGTTGAGTCTCTTGACAGAGGATGTACCAAATTTTTTAGTACAGTGAATTTTGACCGATATTAATCAGCTGTGCTTGGCCAAAAGACCGATTTCAACTGACAACAACCAAACTGCCAGAGAAAGTGGCATTTTTTTGCCCAACAAATTTTTGTCCCGTTTTATTGTTGACCGACCCTGACAGGAAGCGCAAACTTTTTATTTGCAAAAATTATGATATTTCTTGGTTCAGTTTAAAGCAAGGTTGTCAAGGTCAAGTGTAATTTAGTCTGACTTTGATCTGAATTTAAAATTTAATGAAGTTATACAATTATAAGTTGAAAATCCCGTATCAGAGTAAATCACAGAAATCACAGCCAAAACGCACACTGAGACGCTATTTCATTGTAAAGGCGTTAGCTTCATCCAGCAATAAACAGCCCTGGTTATGTGGCATGTGACACCTGTGAACCTTTTGCGGCAAATGCGGGTTACAGTTGTTCCAAACGCCGCCTACTCACAGAAATTTTCCTAATTGGATGGAAGTAACGAAGGAAACGTAGATACACTGAGAAATTTGAAGCGGTGAATTTGAATTTCGGTAATCAAGGCTATGCGGCTTTATCGACACTCCTGGCTGTAGCTTTGAGTTAACCGAACATACTGAAGGTTACGGACGTTCATTCCTATCCGGGGTATTCCTACCATGTCGACTCAATTATTGTTTCCCGCAGGAGAGCTGGTTTGGATGAGCTGACACTATTTGGTCGGACTGACGGATGTTCTCAAAGCTGAAGCGGTGTTGAAGCTGAGAGATCTGTACAAAATCTCAAAAAATGTCCTCCCATCTTAGAACAGGGACATGGATCAAGAGAAACCCGGGATTTTCCTTCTTGACAATAATCGATTTCAACTTGTAGCAATAAGGGTCTGTACATGACGCTCAGTGACCATTACGTACACCCAGTTGGAATTCCTTTTGAACCCTCCAACCGCTACACTCCGAATTCACTGTCAGCTCAAGTGTAAACTTCAAAGCATCACTTCAAAGTGGGGAGATGGAAGGGATATTGATTTTGGGCCACATTGACATGCATGAGCTCTAGCCAGCCATGTGCTGGGGAGTAGTTAAGGAAATAATACTCAATATTGATTTAAGCAGTACTCAACTTACCCACCAGCCACCAGAATCATTTGCATCATGGAAAGACTGACGTGTGTACTTGGATGCCCAAGTACTCAAGGCCTACGCTCTTCCGTGGAAATCTGTTACAAGGATCCGTGTGGAGGCCAACTCAGTTCTTTTTTAGAAAATATAATAACACGAGTCTCAGATCCTGACGGAACAGATTACTTTCACTTCTCTTCATTTCGACGGACAGTTGTAGTACATGAACTTCCAAACTTCTTTCTTAATTGGAGACTTTCGGAGTTGGGCTGGAGCAGGATTGGCAAATTCCCAAAATTACCCATAATTTTACACGCCTGGATTTACTTTTTGTAACGGAGTTGAGACTTGAGCCTTCCTAGCCAAATAAGCAGGATTTAGGTTTAAGGGTTTGCTTTGTGAACCAAAATAAAATTTTCAACAGTGGTTTGAGATATTTTTAAATAAATCAATTGAATGTTTTAAATGAAAAATTTGTCAGCATTTTTCAGGAAAAGATTTCTCAGAATTTTTGCATAGCGAACTCGGGTTATATTGTGCAGTGGATGACTCATCTATTTTTACCAAAATAAATTTCTTCAAAAATTTGTTTAGAAAAATTATTTACATTTCATTCTAAGTATCGTGTTTTCCGAAAAACATGAATTATCATTTGTAATTTGTAATGTTAAAATGTCTATCTTTAGATTTCTATGAATTTTAAAGCCATTATAATTCCTAGTAATTTAGATTTTTAGGATTAGTTACATCAAAGCCTGAGCGTGTGTCATACTGTGGGTGATTCACGCTATTTTTCGAAGATATAAATATTTAAAATGTTCGAAATTGCGAGCCTATCATATGATATATAGGGAAATTCTGACAGGAGCACTACAGTGGGTGATTCACGCTATTTTTCCAAGATTGATAACATAATTATACCGCAAAACACGGATTTGTCATTAGATTTACCCGCAATAATTATGAAGAAGGGTCGTACAATAAGTTAGTCACGCTATTTGTCTTGATTCGAATAAAGGGTGGACACAAAAATTGTCCCTCCTTTTGAAAAATGCTGCAGTCCGTACCGGAAACCTGAGAGACTTGGCAACATGTTTCCCTAAAAATATTAAATGCTAATTAAATATATAAATTAAATATAAAAAATATGGAAAGCATGAAAGTAAAAGGCGACAAGTTGACGCCTCCAAATGGAATACAACACCATTACCTACCGCAAGGATCGGAAGCAAGTGGAAATTCATTCCGCCTGTGAACACATTCCAAAGTAAAAGTAAACAAAGCCGGCCTGCCGGTCCTTATTTACACTCGACTAGGTAAATTAAGGGAGACACTGTGTATGAATTGGGATTTAATTCGTCTAGCCTCCCGGGTTCTTGGCTAACCATCACTTGGACAATAATGAAGTGTCGAAAGGAATTAATCCTTATAGCGTTAAACAGTGGAGGAGTGGATGAGAGATGGAAGGCCTACCGTGACCTGGATAATATTTACCGAAGAACTACATTTTACTTTCCCCAAAGTCTCAATGAGGAGAACCCAGACAACTTTATTTGATTGGAGAAGAGAAGGCGTGTGTGTGTGTTTGAAGATTAAATCTCCTATCTTCCAATCTCCGCCTCACGTTGACATGTTACCGTTTCTTTGCGTTTAGCCGAAACTTTTTTGCATTCGGGTTTCTCATAGGAAAATCCATGTAAAGGGTAGCTACGATTATTGCGACCTGTTTGAAAAATTCCACAGTCGGCATCGGAGATCAGAGAAACTTGGCAACATGTTCTGCAGAAAGCTAAACCGATTACAGAAGGTTCTGAATTTTTGAGACCTTTTAAGCTTCTTTAACACATTTTTTGAAATTTTTCGATAAACTATCGCAAAAACTTAGCCTTACCTATGTTGGCATCAAAAAATTGTCCTGAAAACGGAATATTGAATTTTAAGCCATGTGACGTTGCCAGATTGGTTTTTTAAAATTATTACTGCTTTAATTATTCACGTAATGCACTTTTTTCAATTTTAGAAATATTGGAAAATATCTTTAACAATTTCAGAAATGCGAACATTCCCAAGGTCATTTAATCGGTTATATTTATATAGTATAACCAAAAAAACAAGGTTGCCAAGTTTTCACGCCATTGAATTCTGCATATTTTGAAATTGTACATGACAATCTATATTTTGCCATTCGTTTCTTATGGGAGACAAACTGTCATATTTTTAGTAAGGTTAGGTTTCTCCAAAATGTGCAATATAATGTGACAAGTGGTCAACCACAAGCAAACGTTACACTAGGGCTTCCCATGTACGATTTCAAAATATGCTCCTACCCGAACTATTCAATAATGTTTGACAGTAACAGTTGGAAGAATTCCGACAGTAAGTTTAGCTTTTACAAATAATGGTGGTGAGTCGTGAGTTTGGACTGAAGTGCTGATGTTGCACTTACTCAAAGACCGGAGGCCCATTACATTTTCTAATCACGCACACAACACCTTCAGTCCCTCCATATCAAAGAGGTCCGACGGAGTGACAAGGTCTTGAAAGGAAATTAAATTACGCCAGAGGGTGACTCAGGCAGGCATAAATTCTACTGGATGACCTTTCCAATAAATGGCGTATGATACTGGTGAAAAAACTAGAACATCAGTTTGTATTTTATTTAAATTTAAAGATTTTTTGACATTAAATTACTTTCATTCAAAAAAATTTTTTTTTTACTTTACTGCACTATTTTATATTTTATTTGTTTATTTGATTTATTGGAATGCTTCTTATATGTCCTGACACTTTTCTTGCGGTTTTTTGAAATTTATCTATTAAAAAATTAAAATAATTGATGTAAAACGGCTAAGCCGGGTTAAGCTTCGAATTCCATGAATGGAACAAGAATTGAAGCTCATTTTGAGCAATTAGGCTGACATTTAAAAGGCTCACAATAGGCCCTCTGTGTTCAGTATGGCTGGATGCATAGAAAGAAGCTATCAGGCCCAAAGATCATTTGTCATCCAACTTTCTCTTTTGAAAGAGGAGGGAAAACATGGTAATAAAATTTAATAAGCTCCTTATACGCTTTCACAAAACCGTCTCTCTCTAATAGACTACATCCCCAGACATCTCCTATTAGGTAACATGCCTCTTTGTGGATCTGCTCGAGTCTAAACAGAGACCCAGCAAGGACAGAAACCAAACACTAATTATTCCTATAACTCACACGGTCAGGGAAAGCACAATGGAGGCTTACGCAATGGAGGACGGTGTAGTACTACTATCCTAATTTGTTACATGCGGTGTTGCATTACAACAGACCAGGAAGCCTGCGTGTTTACCGGATACATGACGCATCTGAATTTAGGTAGTCTCAAATCATTAATCTTCCGCTCATATTTGGTAATTTCTAAATGATCCTATTTCATTGCGTTAAGTAGCTTCAAATTTTTACAATTATGCAGCATTAACCAAATCAACTTGTGTTCTGTTAAAATTAGTACAAATTTAATAATAATTTGATTTTTTAGATTTTTAAAATAAATTGACGTTAAGGCTTATATTTTTTGGACAAAAAAAATTTGAAATCGAAGCACCGGTAACAATTTGGTTCCTTGTTTTAAATTATATATTTTTTGATTTGCCGCTTTTGTTGCTTGGAACATCCGTATATGCAAAACTATTTTAGCGTTGTAGGATTTTGCTAATTTCTGCAATTTAAAAGAAAATGACACATGACCGAAAATTTGTTACAAAGCAACTTTGAAAATATTGAAGACTCCTCTTAAAGCTCGATAGAAATAGCTTAGATTGTTTACAACGAATTTTAGTTAATTTTTCAATTTTTTTTCTGAATTAGCAATAGAAATTAGCATTTCAGTACCTACGTTAAGAGTGACAATTTAGGAAAAGAAGTGTTTTAAACAAGGAACTAAAATTTTGGCCTTTGCTTCTTAATTCCTTGCTTTAAATTATGTATTTCTTGAATTGTCACGGTTTCTAGGACCATTCGTCCATGTCAACGTACTGAAATGTCAATCTTTTAATGCGATTTTTTATATAAATGTAAAATGAGCCAAAATCGGTTGCAAAAGAAGTTGAAGGTTCCTCCTATGTATTGGGTGTTAATAGAAAGAGCCTTCAATTTCTTAAAATAGATTTTTTGCAACCAATTTTGGGTATATTCCTCAATTTTCTTCTAAATTAGCATTAAAAATTAGCGTTAAAAACTAGAATTTCAGTACGCTAGCAGGGACAACTCAAAAAAAGAATAGTTTAAAACAAGGAATTAAAATTATCACTACTTACTACTTTTTAGTTAATTTTTAAAAATTCTATTTTTTTTTAATTGTCACGGCTGCTACTATACGTGATATTCCAACTTGGTAGGGGGGTGCCAAGGACTAAAATCCTCATAAGGGCTTCAAACTCTACACAT
>JAQFXZ010000157.1:0-28546 GCA_034694025.1 Ceratophysella scotica | reverse complement strand
ACTACCCACGACCACTCGGTGGAATAGTTCAGTGAAGAGAACAGAGATTCACAGTCCAACAGAATTTAAGGTCTAGTCGTTCACACGGAGAGTGGAGGAGAAGAGATCTTGAGCCTCAATATAATCCACCCATTACCGAATCACCTACCACCACCCTATCCCAGTCTGCCCGTGTGGTTCAGCTGGGAAGGGATTAAAGGGCTTAATTACAAGATAAGCATAACTGAGACGAAGCCAGATATTAAGGCATATTACCGTCCTATAACTCCCACTTTTTATACTCACGGCCTATCATTTGCTCAAAAAAAAACCGAAGGAAAATCTCTCTGATCTCTACCGGATCTCCTCTCAAACCTCGCCGTCGTCCCTTCTTCACTTCACATTCCAATTACATTCTTTTTTGAGCCAGAAGGGGCCTGTGTGTGGTGACCAATTTAGGAGATATATGGCAAGTGCGATCTACATATAGTTTTGTATTTTGTGTTTACAGATGAGTTCGCTGTGTATTTATGGTCTGGAATGCAGTTGAGTGCCAAAGCATTGACTCGAGCATCTTGACGCATTTACTATTCATGTATTTGCATGTATATGTATTTCTATTAGTACGGCATGTGGACCCGTGCCTCTAAGTAAAAAGTACCTGTCGTAATTTTACTTGTCATTTAGATTATAATCAACCAGAGTAGGTACCCCCATCGGTTGATTGAACCAGACAAATTTAAAGATAGTTGTATGAGACATGAAGGTTCAATCATGTGATCTACACTCTAAATTGAATACTGTGGGTCGACTTATTTAATTAATGTAGTGTCCATGGTCCGTGAACGAACACTGTATAGGTGGTTTCTTGATTGGTTGTGAGAATAGGAGATGGCGTTCTCTTTATTGTAGTACCTTTCGGTCACCGTGCATGCCTTACAGTGGCGAGCAAAAAGTTGCTATATAGTAATTTTTTGTTCGAATTCAAATTTTGAAAAAATATAAGGATGGATAAAATTGCCCTAAAAAGGAAGAAGAGGTGGTATTTGGTTTTTCAAAATATTGGAAATTACTCCAGTAAAGCCAATTCTTAGATTTCTCCATGGGAAATCTCCATGTCCAAAAATAGGTACTACCTAAAAGTGTGGGTATAGGTTCTCCTGCTATGTTCCGCGCGTGAGTTACAGGCTATGCTTTCAGAAAAGCGTCTATACAGTAATGGTTGCTTAAAATTTCACTGCGACAACAGACTAGACATAGAGTAGATCCGTAGATCGCGTGTATTTTCTTGTAGGCTACATACTGGTTTACATATGTAATCTAATTTTTGGTCTCCAATGTTCGTGAATACAGGTATTTCAAGTGCTGCACGGAGAGTTTGAACTGATGGAAGTGGATGTGTACAGTGTAAATTCAAGTATTCAATCTACATTGGATTGGATCTAATATTTGCATTATCGGTACTACTGACTGTTAGGTTTTAGGCTGTTTACCGAGTAAGTTTGTTTGCTGTATCAAGGTGCACTTTTTGGTCAAAAAAGACAGTACTTGTTCGCAAAAGAAAGATTTCGTGTCAAATGTCAAATTTTCAATGATTCGGATGGAACACAACGCCTTCAAAATCCACAAACATTTGAAAATTTAATTGTAGATCATCGTTGCACGGCTAATACGAGATCACATGCGACAAGACAAATGAACTTTTTTTTACCTCTTGAATAAATTTGAAAACTCAATGAAATTTGTTGGCTGCTTGCGAAGTCTTTTGTTGTGAGTTTCAATCAGAATTTCAAAGCATTTTGAAACTTTACATGTACAGGGTGAGTCGATGATGTGATCCCTTTTTTTAAAAAAAAAATGCTGAACTAGCATCACTTAACTGAATCGGAACTATTTTATAATTTATTAAAAATTTGGGTTATTGAAGGATTTAGGGATATTACCCATCAACTCAGTATATTATTTAGATAATAGAAATCAATATTCTAAATGAAGCAAAGTACACAAAATCGATACTTTTTTTTTGTTACAGGTAGGTCAAGCCGCCGTAGCCAGGGTCGCCTCCAAAGTAGGTACCTTTGAAAGAGGTCCTTGTGTTTGTAGACCTGCTGAATGGAAACGTAAAACCAAAGTTCACTCTCATGTAGCATTAGGAACGCACAAATTGAATCCAGAAAAATCCATGAGCTAGAATTTGCAATAAAGCTCTAATGAGATGCGTTTATGTCCGAAGTTATCTGGTCTTGTATGAATGACATATCTTGTATTTTTAATTGTCTTGATTACCTGATAACCTTGTCTCCAGTTGTGAAAGAACGATTGCACGCAGTTCTAGTCCTAATTTGATTTTAGTTTGAGATGAACTGGATTGGAATAATGTGAATGAAATCTGGAATTAATTTTGCTGTCAAGGTGTCAACGAATAAAACTTCAAAGATGATTTTGTGACTTTGCTTGTCATTGGTCGGTTTTGAGAAAAGACATGCCTACAATACAAAGTATAGATTTGGTCCCCGTTTGCCTTCTGGCACGATACATGGCCTGGCTTGGAACGTGTGTTAAAATGAAGCGGACACTGTGTAAAAAGCATCGAAACAACGCAGCACTGTATTGTATTACGCGTCAAGGAGATCTGCATGCAAGAATCAAGAATAGCAAACAGATAAAATATCTTAATCTGTTGGCACAAAAATCATTGCATGGGAAAATTAGAAAAACTATGAAGCATCGTTCGCCAAAATTATCAAATGCAAATATATCGAAGCAGCAAACCATCGTTCGCCGAACCATCGTTTTCAATAAATATCGAAGCAACAAAGCATCGTTAAACAATACGATCGCTTGCAAAAACATCCAATAAACAAGAAGTCGCATTTACAGCCTAAGTCGTTGCATGCAAAAGTATCGACGCAAGACAACATCGTTCGCCAAATCAGGTACTTACAAAAATTTAGAGGAAACAAAATATCGCACGTCTAAGCCACCACAGCCGCCGGAATTATTGAAGCAACAAAGCAAAATTCGTCTAAATCATTAGTTGCAAAATTAAGCATGGCAATACAAAATCGTTCGACGAAATCCCCGCCGGCAAAAATATCGAACCAGCAAATAATCGTTTACCGAAACAATTACATGCAAAAAATATCCAAGCATCAAAACATCGTTAGCCAAAGCCATCGATTCCAAAAATATCGCAGCAACACATGATTTCACTAAGATTCTAAATCATTTCATGCAAAAGTATCGAAGTAAGAAAACGTCGTTCGCCAAAACTAATGCATACAAAAACATAGGAGTAACTAAAAATTGTTCGTCAAATCCAACACCTGCAAAAATATCGAAGCGACAAAAAATCGCTTGCCAAAAATACAAATGCAAAAATATCGAAGCAACAAAGCACGGTTCGTCAAAGTCATCTCATCACCTGCAAAAAATATCGAAACAAATGTACGCCAAAAAATCGCGTACAAAAATAACGAGCTAAAACAATCGTACGTAGAAATACCGAATCAGCTAAAAATTAAACATCTTCAACAAAAATATCGAATCGGAATGCATTAACAACAAATAAAATCCCTAATTCGTGAGTATGCGTAGAAATAGATATTTCGCTAGTTTTGAATAATCAAGTTTTTTTTTAAACTGAGCTATATTTTTGGATTACAGACAAACGGAAGTATCGAAATGTATGAATGATGCTATCATCATCAACTGATTCCATTCATTGCAAACTAGACTATCCGTTTTAGCACCAAACTTTTATAGCTCCATTTTTAACTACAAAAATGTGTTTTTATAGAACCTGAAACTAAGAATTGGTGATAAGGCTTTCGACATTTTCTGTATGTCCCGGTTTTTCAGGTTTCCCTGAGAAGTACCTGAGTACTCCCCAAGTCAGGTAGTATAAGAAAAAAATGTGAGCATCTGGTGCCGCTGCTGCCGTTCCTGTCTGTCTTTAGAATGGAACGGCCAAGTCAGAGCTCATTTGTACTCAAAAATTCTGTGGAAGCAAGACTCGTGCTCAGAAAGTGGAAATCCTTGGGACAAAACGAAGAAGATAGCCTATTGTGTTTAGTTGATTGTCTACTTAAACGCGGTGTCAAATCTGTATCTCCATCAAGTTAAACCGACTCAGTCCTCAACTATTGAACTCTCTCAACTTGGTTTGTATCTCTTCTTAATAGTCCCGAATCAGAATTAATTCTCTTCCTGTGTGGTCAATAGAGACGTGGAGTGAAAGACAGGGAAGCGGCAGGGGAGCTACGTCTTACAACATTTATTTTTTTATACAACAATTACGGAACATAAACAAAACAAATGTCAACAGTATTCAAGGGAATTGACCCATGTAGTCCAAGGAACCTCAGTGAACTCTATGTGTCTCTCAATTCGGGAAATTTACTTCAGTTTTTAAAACAATAGAAGTGAATTTATTGGACTTTACCCGGGTGTATTGAATTTTGGAGTGTTAATTGTTCGTGTCGATGTAGTACTTCTTTGTAGAAGTTCTTAATCTGCTGTTTTCTGCTCGTCTGAATGGATCTCCTCCATATTCTTCTCACATCATTCTTCATTTCAGTCACCATTTCGGGGTAAGTCCAGTTTGGGTTCAATAATCTTATATTCCACCTTTATCTCCATAGCAACGATTGGCGTGAAAGAAAGATATGTTTTAAATGCATAAGTACCTATTTCGTTTACCGGCTTTTGCAATCTACATAGCATAAGGTTACTGTGTACGATATTCTGGTGTTTTTTCACGAAACTTGCTTTCCTGTCAAAAATCGTCACACGAAAAATAGCGAGATGTCAAAACCGCTTCATTGTAAGTAAACCGCCACACAACGAAATTCAATATGGTCTAAATCACGACATTAAAATTCGCTAAAAGCGCGACACAAAAAAAAAACCCAACTCACGGCTTGTAGCCATTTTCGATTTTAAGGCTTTGTTCTGCGGTTTCTGGTGTCACGGTATTAAGCTCATTGAGACAAAAGATTCCAGGAAGTGCAATACTGGATTTTGTCTATTTAATCAACCATCAACCATCTACAGAAAACCCAAAACAAAAGCGAGGAAACTGGTTTAAACTCTAGTTAATCGTGATTTGTGAAATTCTCGAACTTTCAGTTGTATAGTTAAAAATATGTTGCGTAAAGTTTGGTTCGGATGAATTATTAAAATTTGGCAAGGTGTCTATTGTCCGATTTAAATATTTGGACTGTCTTTGAAGGAAAAAAAATCCAACTTAACTCAACATACTGCGATTAATTGTAAAATTTTTACGTAAAAATTAGCTTTCAAGATTCAGCTTAACGTTTTATAAAATATAAATATTTAAAGATTTTAAAATGTTCAGATGTTAAAAAAAGTAGAGCCTAATAAAACATCCGAGAACTGAAAATCGACGAAAGGCTAATTCTTTTGCATCATAGAATTTTTTTTCTCAAATTTGAGAGTTCGGTTAATTAATCTTACTTGAGTTAATTAATTCAGCAAAGTTGCAAAACTGTATAAACAGTCTATCAATCGGTGTCTAATATTGACGATAGTCATGGAGTACATTTGCATCATCAAAAATCTACTGCACCATTTCAGAATTTCCGGTTAATTGATCATTTCACTGCATTTCTTCAGAGCAGAGCCCGGAAATGTGTGTTGCTAAAAGAATTCGAAAAGTGAACACAAAATGTACTAAAATACCGGCAACAAATGTGCTAAAAAACACAAAAATGTGCTTAAAATATAAAAATGTGCTAAATAAACACCAGAAATACACTAAAAATAGCAAAACTGCGCAAAAGTGCTAAATTATCCAAAAAATGTTTTTAAATGTGCTCTGGCGGAGCACGGCAATGCGTGCGCTAAAAAACCGCAATCCGTGAGTACAAAAGTGTACATTTGAAAAATTGCCAAAAATGCGCTTAGAAACACAAAGAATGAGCTCAAAAACAAAAAATGGGGTTAAAGCAAAAAAAAATTCTAAAAACAGCAAAATGTACTTAAAACGCATCCAAAATACGCTAAAAAACCAACAAAAATGTGCTACAGTGCGCAATTTTCAGAAAAATGTTTTCAAACGTGCTAAACCCTCAAAAATGCGAAATAATGTATTTTAAACTTTTGTTTTTCTGACCCAAATGACCTGACTCGGATAGATCTGAAGTTTCATGCCACAGATGTTCAAGATCAAAAAGATGTTTTCATACGCATTTCCGGACTCTGCTTCAGAGATATAATTCACAACCGCATTTTTCGTTACAAAAATCTGTATAATTCATCACTCGATCAGTCTTAAATTTTGCCTTAAATTGAATATCGATTGAACATTAGTGGAAACATTGGCAAAGCAATTATTTGAATTGCTGAGAACATCTGAATTCAAATTATGTTACCATGGGAGCAAAGAATATGTCGTAAAATTTTCAAATTCGTTTTGTGAAACATTTCTTGACAGATCTAGATCTGTTGTCTCTTTTCTCCATTGAGTACAGAAATAGACAGAAGCCGAATCTGCTCCTTGCTCTCAGCCCAAAACGCATCTCCCGTTCTCCGTAATCAAGAAAGAATGTCCGGGTACGGAATGTCCCTCCAATTTATTTTAAGTTCATGACATCCCTTCTCTCATCTCCATTAGACTCTTGTACTCGTAGAAGATGAAGATTTGATTCGATCGAGTTGAACCGCTGCTGCTGTAGTAGTTGAGTTCAGGTTGTGATTGAAGCTGAAAGGGTCTTGAAGCCTTGTAAAATATGACTTTTCTTCGGAGAATACGAAATATGGAATGGATGGGAGATTGTGAAGGGCTTATTTTTTCTCTACTTCTCTGGGAAATAAATAATTGAGTCTTTGGACCAGTAGACATTCCGTAGTCTCTGCATAAGGCCCAATGCTGTGTTGTGTGTGTTGAATGTTGGATATGAAGAAGGAACGAAGTGAAGGGATGCATGATAATGCTCAGGTTGAGCCCAGTTCTTTATGAGCCCCTTGTCTATAGCCTTTTGTCAGGTCCGGGGATTACTTGAGCTTGGACAACGGAGATTATCTATGGATCTGAGTAATGAAACGTCTTAGCATCGGACCACTACATTCTCTTTAGACATTCAGGGACTTTAATCATTTTAAGGAAAATAAAACCACACCTCCGACTACAGTCCAGTGCATATTCTGAAATTGGTGTTTAATCCAAGCTTAGGTTCCAAATTCCAAATGCTAAGCTTAAAGTTTTTTTTTTGAATGGCTAATGAAGAAGTACCTGTACCGTACATCCGGATTCATTCGTTAAGCTAAAGCATTCAAGTAGGTAGCATACATGGGCAAAGTTGATGCACTCGCACTCGCACTCGCCTTCGTGAATGCTAAAACCTGCTTTAAGCCGTCAGCCTTCACTGGATTTGGCTGGAAGCTATCACGCCTTAGCGATTTGAGTCGATTTTTTTAAACAATTGAGAGCTGCCTTCGCACTCGCCTTCACCGACATTTGCCTTCGCGTAATTTTTATTTTTCAAGAAATATCGGGAGTGCGAGTGTAGTTTGACCATCTATGGTAGGTACACCAATTTGTCTAATGCACTGACTGAGTGAAGAGATGAATCTTTTTTTACTTTTCAAATTTTTATGAAATAATAAAAAAATCGATTTTTTAAAATGTTTTGGCCGATATGCTGAAGCAAGTATGGATACTTGAATATTTTAAATAATTACTGGATAATATGAAAAATGAATTCTAAAGAACGTGGATTACCGCTTGCAAATATGTATACCAATTTCTATATCACAGTCAATTATCCATCCATATTAGCTCCATCAGATAGACCATAAGCCCCTATATTAAACACCGCGGTCGAAGGTCGAAGCAAACGAGAAAGTGCCAGTGCTTTAGAGCAAAGCGCGTACTTTGGGGAAATAATTCGACATGCATTCAGCAGGCATCACGCAGAATTTAGTCTCTCTTAATTAGTGCTCTCTCGTAACCAAAAGCGCGACACAAATAAGCCAAACGAACCTAACCAAATATGACTTAAGCTTACCCAACTTCGTCACGTTTTTTTCCTGCTATGCTAATGACGATTTTTTTCAACATCGAAAGCGCTTTAATCGAATGCTAAAAATTAAGCCCACATTCAGAAATTCACATTCAAAAGATGTAAAACGATTTACCTCTGAAAAAATGATGAAGGCTACTCCGTGATGGTCTTAATATTAATAAATGCAAGCCAATAAATTAAATACGTATAAAAACAATTCTTAATTTTAACTTTGATGAAGGCCGAAATTATGAATTGTTTAGTATTAAAAACCAGTACCAAAACCTAATCTTCTTAGATTTCAAATTAAGAATTTGTGTTGGTGTTTTTTTTTTTTGAAAACCGTACAGGAAGAGCACGTTTATTGTAGCACATCTTGAAGTGTATACTTGTTGAGTGTTAAGCTCTTAATGTAAACTAAATTGTCCGCGGTAGTATAATATTGATCTTGTCATGCCAATAGGCGGTTGATGCAAGGTATTCTCCTGAGAAGCTATTTTACACGCAAATTTAGTGAAAATCGTGTTGTTCACTTCTTTGGAAATCTTCTTCGTAATTAATCTCACAAAACGATCTCAGATGCACATTGTTTCATTATGCTGTGTTTGTCAAGTATAAAAAATTGTATTAAAATGCAATGGCGTGTTACACATGCGCGCAGCTGCAGTGCATCTGACTAAAAATTGCAAAGCTACAAAAAGACGGAATGTTTCCAAATGGAAACAGATTTCAAATGTCAAAATTGCGCATAATATTTCCTAAATTGGAAACTGCAGCTGATCAAATCATATTTTCATTTCTGAGTCATTTTCTTCAAAATCCGAAAATTCAGAAAAGAGACGAAGAGTTCCAGAAAAAGAGGCCAGGAGTTAAAATTTATTATAATTCATATGATGTGTCCCTTGAGGTTTGAAAGCAGTTGTATGAAGATGAAGACCTGAGGAGAAGCGTTGTTGGGTTGGAGGTTCGAGCAGGTCTGATTAATGATATAAACAGAGAAAGTGGTGCGGAGAAATGTTTCACATTTATTTTCTTAAGACAAAGTATGTTTATAACCTGGCATATTCAATTATTTACGAGGATGACTTTGCGAGCAAAGACCTCATAATGAGACTTTTTTTTCCTCTTCCTTCAGACCTCCCTTCAATTCTCTAAACTCTTTTAAATAATTGAGAAGTGGTGATTTTGTGGACCAAACTCCACAGTCTTCAGCTCCAACCCATTGTGTGTGGCCTGTAGTGCTCCGAACGGATCGGGTTTCCGATATAAAAGCTGCAGTGGTTTACCGCATATTAAAATTTGAACAAAGTCTCCACACGGTACGCAAAATAATTTTTGTGTCGTATATCGTAGACACGCGTGAAGAAGCGCGCCGTATTGCTCGTTTTTGAATTCGTGACCTAGGTTATTGGTATTTTTTCTCAGCTTTATTGATTTTTTACTTTATTTTGTTCATATTTGTTTTAAAAATCTTGTTTAGTATAAATATTATACTAAACAAGATTTTTAAAATCAAAAAAACAAATCTGAAAAATATTTTCGGATTTTGTTTTTTGATTTTTGTGTTCATTCAATATTTTGGCCAGAATTATATTTAGGTTTGACTTTATTCAGCAATTTGTTGTTGGAGTTTGAAATTTCTTTTGAACTTGGATTTTATTCAGCCATGCGTTGTTGTTTTTTCGAATTTATTTCTGATTTGTTTTAAGAATTTAGTATTTTTTCCCGCCTTTGGAATTTATTCACTTATTTGTTTGTTTTTACGTCTTTGGATTTTTTATTATATTCAAGGCAATATTTTTTCCAAAATTTCGTTTGCGTTTTCATTTTATTTAGTGTTTTTCTTGTCCGGATTTTCTTTTCATTTTTGATTTCATTCAATACCAAATTTTCCCAAAACTTTGCACCTATTTTCAATTTTATTCAATTAGGTACTCAATATTTATATTGTTTCTAAAATGAGTTTTTATTTTATTATGTGATTTGTTTGTTTGTTTCGAAATTTCCTTTGAATTTTGGTTTTATTGAATGATTTATTTACTATTCATGATTTCTTTTTTTTTTTTTGATTAATATTTTTTTTAATTTTGTATTCTCAAATTTCATGTTTTTATTTTATAAAAAATGATTAGGCTTTTCCATTTCCTGAGCATAACTTCCAACTTGATGGGAATCACTATAAGAATTGGGATTATAAAATGCGCCATTAAACGAGTAAGCGCGGAAAACATGCAATAAAGGTGCAATTTTAACGGTCTTGGAATTTCAAAGCGACCAAAAGTGATATACAATTAACATATGTACTACTTTTACATTAGATTAGCATATAAAACGATGTATTACATTTTACTGGACGATCCCGACTCCGTCCGGCGGATCAGCCTGGCTCAAGAGCCTACATTCAAAGCCTGTTGCTCATTGGTCCGTTTTGGTATCAGAAAATGGTCCCATTTCCAATCCATCCCTTTGTTTCAGGAGAATTTTTTTTTTGTTTCTTTTCTTGAGAAGATTTACACACACGCACGCACACGATGGGGTTTTCATAATCTCCCAACTCCACATTCATCTTCATCATCATTTCTTCACACGCTCCACTTTTATAGCTCAATTCTGAGAGCCCTTCGCTTCGTGGTTGTACCATAATGACGTAATTTTATGATTGATGAACGCTCCCTTTGATGATTCAATTGGAGGAGAGATCTTCCGAGAGGAATTACAACTGTAATTAGTTTGAACAGTCAATCTTCGTTCCTTTGAACCAGTTTCTTTAGTGAATTCTCAAGACGGCTTAAAGTATTTGGTATACGTTTTTTCTGGCTGATACAATTTTCTTTGACGCGCTAAAATTCAAAATTTAGTGTTCAACTCAATTCGATGTTTTTTCTATATTTTTGATGGTTGGACTTTTTATTTGTAAATATTCTAACTAAAAATCGCATGAAATTTCAATTTTGGGTGATTTTTTGATATTTAAAATTTCAAGTTCGTGCGTAAAGTGATTTAATGCCAATTGGCCTTATTTACACAAATCCGTATAATTAACGTCTATCATAATTTTGAAATACGAGAATAGGGACTCCTAACCCAGATTTGAATCGTGAATCAGGATTTCTTTGGGTTTTCCTTTCAAGAAAGAGCTGTTTATTACCTAATCGTATTTGTTTATTGAACATACTCCTGACCAACTTAGACGCAGACGTAGACACGAGTTACGAGCACGAGTGCATGTTATTTTAGGCTGATGAACTTTGGGATATCCGTGGTTTGAATTGTGAAGACGGGGTAGAAAAGTCGATTTACTCTCCTGAATGAACGTCAAACGTCATCTACTCCACTGAACGTCATATCCTGCTATCAAGCTCAAACTGTTCAAAATTGCTCGAACTGCTGATTTTTTCAATAGAAGCGGCATGACGTCTGAACGAGATGCATTTCCGCTCGGCTTAATTAAGAATGACTGGTATTCCACGGAGTAGCTAAAATATTTATACGCCAGCGGCTAAATAAACATTTTCTAGAAGTATTAAAATCTCTCAAGCAGACTCCATTACTTCCTCAACGGAAATATTATTTTTCGACACTCAAAATTTCATTAGGTTTGTTCAAAGACTAAAAAAAATGGAAATAGTTAAAATCTGTGGCCTTAACCCAACTAAACTGATAGGAAAGTAGGAAGAAACCGAGTAGGCAGCGCTAGAGGTGACATGGCATGATGTTTGCATTATTGTGACGAATTGTTCTTTTTGAGCGGAAGAATAACTTATTGAGCGGAATTTTTTTTTTAGTTTTTTGAGCAGAATTGCAACTTCTTGAGCAGAATTATACTTTTTAGAGCAGACTAACAATATTCGGCACTGTAGTAAAGGTTACAACAACAGAAGCATAGCTCATTGAGCAGAATACAAATTTCTCAAGCTGAATTAACAAGTTTATGGCTGTATGGTGTTTACATTTCTAGTGCATAAAATTTGCGCTTATTAAGTTTCTCGTAAGATTGATCTATTTTTCTTGCAAAACATAGTCTAACCTTATTTTTAAGAAGCATTGACTTGCCTGTCTTGTTTTGACAGAACTCAGCCTAACCCATCCTACCTAACACGATATTAACTTTTTCTCGATCATTTTGGTAGTGTAAGCTAATCAAACCTAATTAAATGAGTATGGTTAGGCAAAACCTAAATTTATATTTTTTTTTGCATGGGAATAGTGACCAACACTCAGCATGTCGACGAAACATGGTCGCTGATTCCGAATTCTCAATTTTATATTGTGTGCGATTGCATATTTCAACGTTTTATTGAATATAGTGCATATTTCGAGGTTTACAATTTTTATTGCATACGAGCGAATACTCCAATCTACGATTCGGTATCAGTCTGACCTATGATACATGCTTGCCCTGTTGGTAGTTAGAACCATAGAGGTTAAATTCAATTTTCGTAGGTTACTTTAGGTTACAAATTGTTGGGTTAACTGAACTTGATTATTTATACCAACATGTATTTAAAGTCAAGTAGCGCAACATAAGTTGAACATGTATGAATTTATATTAAGGTTGCCATAAGACCGCGAGCCGCAGCTTGCACATTGCATGTTGACATAAACAAAGTTGAAAGTTAAATGTGAACTGATTGAGAGAAGTAAATATGTACATGCACTTTGCATGGGAGAAATAACTTTTGACCCACGGTCAAGTAGGGGTCAAGGTTGGGTCAACCAAAACCACCCTACGGTCTGAACGGAAAAATTAGCTAAATTTTAAGATATCGTTCATGGTTTTAGCTTGAGTGGTTTGGGAGGAGATAGTGACCATACAGACAGACACACATTCGCACATACAGATCAACGTTTTTATGATAGAGGATTTTCATGGTTTTCATCCACAAAATATATAGAATTCTCTATACTTGACGCTAAAACTTTCAAAAAAGCTTTCATTTCACTCGGAAATTCATATTAGAAGAAATACTAAACACAATAACGATAAAAACTATAGCTTGAGACTCAATTTCACGCAGAAGTTATGCTCTAAATTTGAATTGGGTAGCCTTTGCTTGTTGCAAATGAGGTTAAGTTAAACTTAAATAAAATTTAAGAAAATTTCACGGTATATTTTTTGCATATTGCAGATTTATTTGCATAAAGCAGTGAGTAGTTTTATTTTGCTGGATATTTTAATGCATAGTATACGTCACTTTGATCCTTTGATCGGATTAATATAGTGCATATTTTGACCTTTTTATTTGCATAAATTCACCGATTCAAATTCAAATACTTGTACTGGTTGAAAAGTCTATTTCTTCTAACGGAATTTTGCAAGCAAACAGAAATTAGAATTTAATAAACACGTAAGACCTAATACCCTTTTTTCAAAATTTAAGACGAAGTCTCTTAATTTTCAGTGGAGCGGAACACCCGGACTCATCCCCCGCAGTTCTGCTTGATCCCTTCCGAATGTGCAGAAAAGCTCGACGGTTTCGTAGTTCTATGAACTTTTTAATGCCTGGGAAGAAAGTTCCAAATGGTTCACCCAGAGCTCGACGGAAGGTCAGCAGTTTTTGTACCAAGGAACGAGAAATTATTCATGAAGCCACTCGGGGTGCTCAGCTCGCTACTCTGGAATGTCAATTCCAGTTCAAGGCACGACATTGGAACTGCTCCGCGCTTCCCAGAAGCGTTCGACGAATATTGTCCACAGGTGAGTCAAATATTTAAATCAAAATCATAAAGTCGGGAATTTTAGGAAAATCCGAGACTTTTGCTTGTTATTTTCATTCCATAATTTTGCAACCTTCGTTTTCACCTGAGATGGATTTATGAGGACTAAATTCCCTGCTGTTTCCTTGTCACTTTTGTTGGGTGAATGAAGTGGGTTGGATCTTGAACACTACGGCCACCCTGCTGGCCCGAGACAAAAAGGTGCTGATGGTGATTTGGAAGAACTTCAAAGGTTTTTCTGCAGCTTTTTGGGTGTTTTTCCTCATGATGATGCTTGAATGAGTAAGGAAGGTGAGAGTGAATTGGATGTTAGCACCTTTTCACCTGACTCAGCTCAGCGCCCTTAACTGAATCCTTGGAATTGAGTGTTGAGCAGTGAGCAATGTGACCGGTTTATGACGCTTTAAATCATTGATGAGTAAAATCCAACGTTGCCGATATTTAAATCAATGACATCTAATCATCATTTAAAAAAAAAGATATTAATGTATCGTGTAGTACTATTTGTTTACAAAGTATATTTGTATACATTTACAAAATACAAGAATGAATGAAAGAAATTCTCGAAATTCAATTGTTTTGGAACATGGACCTAACTGATATGTCTGAAACCATTGAGTTGACCAACTGTGTTAGTCCGGTTTTTCTCTCATGCTAATACACAAAGATCTATGATCCTATCTCTGGTTTTTTCGGTTTAACTCCGTATCTCAAAATTTTGAAAAACGTTTGCTCGGCCATATATAGTTTAGAGCATGACAAAGAAGATTTACTTATAACGGTTTTTGTAATTATGTTCCCGTTTGGAGATAAACTGGAATTTATGTGAAAAGTAGAGAGTGAGGCAGAGTGAGCTGTGCTGAGCTTACGAGGTGAGCAGAGGCGAGGCAAAACTAACACAGTTACTGCTATGCGTGCGTCTAGCGCATATAGTGCATATAGCGTCTATAGAGCCGCATGCTATATAGAGACGAGTATCTCTTCTATATTAACACCAACACGCAAGAAGAAATCAGTAAACCAATAAAAAAAAATCTGAAAAAATCTAGAAATCAATTTTAGAAAATCTAGAACGAAAATCAGACGAAAAACTACAAGCATAAAAAAAATGAGTCTCACGAAATTTGAAAATAAATCTAAATTTTTTTGAACAAATTGAGAAATCAATAAAATAATACTGCTAAAATTTGGAAATTATCCTAAACAAAAAATTCGGAATCAAAATCGGACGAAGAATACAAGATCCCAATAACATAAATCCGAGAAAGTCTGAAAATAATCTAAAAATAAATCCGAAAAAACACACAAATAATAGTACAACCATTAAAATTGTTTTCGTTTTTCGAAATTTTCTAAATTAATGAAAAATGGTGTTATGATTTTCTATTCAACTTCTTCAATTTTTTAAAAAATTGTCACTACATTTTGTGACCATCGTAATTCACAGCTGTAAATTTCAATTTCAAGAATTTAAAAAATAAAAGTGTAGGAACAATCGACTTTATTTTTTCAAAAAAACACCTAAATTCCGCCGATTAGTCGTAGTTTAATTGAAATCTGGGATTAATTTTTTTTAAATTAATATTTTTCTCAACAGTGTCCAATAAGTAGTCGTGCTTTGCTTTACCTGTAACATAGAAAATCATATTGAAAACGTCGGTTCATCTTGATTGACACTGACCCAGAGAGTACTTACATGTGTTCTATTGAAGGTCCGTCCCATGTTCCCACTTAACGTGCCCACGTCGTATATTTGTTATTAGGCAACCGAGTGGACAAGTCGGAGGGTTTTGAACCGTGGGAACCGAGGATGAGGATGATTTCCTGAGAGATAGTGGGTTGGAATGGAAGTAGGAACGGAAGGAACGTGTGGACAGGTCCTATGGTAATTGCTATTTGTTAATGGCTAATGGTAAAGGGCCAAAAAGTCGTCGCCTCATGATTCCTGATGACACGAAACTACTCCCCGTAAATCTCTTCCCGTTCAACCAATCCATATACTCACCTTTCTCAGACGTCAAGTCAAGAAAGAGGATTCAATACAATACGTACTAATAAAAACTTCAAGTACTCTCTCAACTCTCTTTGTAGAGCTTTTTTACATGTCTGTAGGACCAAGTCACTCTGGGTATTCCTGCCAGGGTTGTTGGGTGTCGTTTTGCGTTCAGGTTTTTAGAGAGATTCAATCCCGAATAATTCACGACTCAAACATTCTCCACAGAGTACTTTGTTTCTTTCTGTCATTGACCGAAAATTCGGTCTGTTGGTATGAGAAATACTTGCCCGACGTTCTGCCGAATGTTTCAATGCATATATTCAGCCAGCCGAATATCGAGATATTTATCAATACTAGTAAATGTCTCGAATCTCAGACGCCGAATAGTGTTGCTTTCCGCCATTTTATAAATACTTGATCATTGACCTATTAGTTTTGCTAAGAATTTGATAATTGCTTTCGTGATAACCAACATTTATCTGATTTAAATGTCAATTTATTCCTTTACAAGCTAAACGAAAACGAATCCGATCAGCCGAGTATTTGGGGTCGAATAGTAAGTTTTTATTTGCCATTTGCCGAATATTTGGTCACCGAATAGTAAGTTGTTCTGCCATTTGCCAAATAATCGGTCACCGAATAGTATGCTGTTCTGCCATTTACCGAATATTGGGTTACCGAATATTGGAGTTTCCGAGATTTACCGAACATTCGGTCCGCCAAAGACTTCCCCGACGTATTAGACCCAATGCTTGGCTGAGTATTCGGCCCACGAAATATCGCGATATTAGTTGAAACTGGTGATGCGCCGAATAGTAATGGTTTCGGCCATACTATTCGAATACTCGGTTTTCCGAATGCTTGCCCAGGTATTCACGTCCGAATACTCGGCCATTTGTCGAATATTTTTGTTTTTGCAATGAAGTCGATACATTCTTCGGCTGTACTGGCTAGAAATACTCATCGAATTTAAAGGTCAATTTCCCCTGTATTTACAAGCTCAAAATATTCGGTTGGCTTAATAGTCGGTGCCGAATAGTGGTTTTTAGCGACACCGCCACCGGCCGAATAGTCCAACTGCAAGCTGCCATAGGCCGTACAATTGGCCAGCCAAATTTTCTGTCAAGCCGAATAGCAAGAGTTTACTATTCGGGGCAAGACTAATAACAATCCTGAAACAAATTCTAAAATTGTCACGTACTCGCCGGTTCCTCGGCCACGACTCCTACTGAACACTCAATTTTAGTAACAAATAAATACAGTTCGTAATGCGCGAATTTTCAATTTTGAGTTACTGACATTAGTTATAGTAATTAGTACAGACATGATATAAGTAATAGAGTTTACCATAGAGAAAAAGCGGAAAATCATACCGTAATGTTAAGGCTTGGTGCTCAACCTTGGCAGAGGAGCTTCTTAGCATGGGAAAACCTATGCTAAAAAACTTGTCTCAAGTAATTCTTCAGATATTTTGAGTTTTTAGAATGTTTTTGCAAAATTATAAAAAACTGGAGCCGCTGAGACTTTCCAATTTCATTTTTGAATTGATTAATTGCAGATTCTTGTAGCAATCTTGAAATAAAATTTAAACCCAGTATGTTCGTACGCCGGCGCAAAGAAAATCTATCACGTCTGTTGGGATTTCTGATTAAGAACTTGGAAGGATAGTATTGACTTATTAAATTCCTGTTAGGAAGAGTTTGCTTGTTAACCTAGTTGTTTATTTTTTCGCTGCTAGGCAGTCGTTGGACAAGTATTCAAAAATTATGTGTGACCCTTAGGGTAGGACCCCGGGAACCTACTGACCCCAAGTTCGAACTTGTCCTTACTTAGGATCAAATAGCTTATTTTGGGAATTTCAGGTCGATGAATTGACTTATCGTGTTCACGGGCAGACAAAACGACAAAGTCTACAGTTATTTTTATTAAGATTTAGACTAGCTAGCTGATGAGATGAGTCTGCGGCGATTTCATTATTAATTTTAGTGTATGGCTGTATTTGTTGCGGCTTGGACAGTTTTTTTCTAATAATGAGATCTGCTCTGCGGAGAATTAAACCAATCACACAAACTTTTACGTCAAACTCTTATTTTACAAAAACAACCCTGATTTCCGTGACACAAGAGAACCTGAAGAGGAAAAGACCTTAAAAAGCCTTTTTGCTCCTCGTCTTGTAATTTGTAAATATGTAACTCTTCCAAGATCCGAAACCAAGCTTTCTACTTAAAGTTGTACCCGGTGGTCATCCGCTCTTATCAACTCCATAAAACAATGACAAGGAAACAAACGACTCACACGGATTTTCCCACACACACACAACTATGCAGCCGCATACCTTAACCCTTCAAGTACAAGGCACCTTGATTCACCTTGTCCCTTGATTCTCAATTTGGACTAACGGAAAATTCCAGAACTTGGCTTGTGGCTTGACTAACTTTCAGGGTTCACTGACTTAACTTGACATTCAGGATTTAGGTTTATATTCATTTTCTATTAACATGTCAAGCCGTTCTTGTATGAAGGGTTATTATGTTAATAGGGATGTTGTACGGGTGTTCCAAAGGTTTTACCGGTTTGGCTCAGCAGGGGTCTGCCCTTCTCTCGTGACAGTTACTAATCTACTTTATTGGTTGGTCTAATAGTAATACACGTACCTACATTAAACGAGGGTTGTTTCAGGAATTTTGAAACATTTTGGAAAAAACTCTAAATTTAAAAAAACTGAAAAAAATGAATGAATTGAGCTGAAATTTTCGGCGAATTTGAACTAACTGCTGAGTTGCATTTCAGCAACAAATTGGGTATGAGTATACGTAAAGACAGTTTTATCGAAATTGTTATGAAAATAAAACTCGTTTTTGGGATTAATTTTGAAGTTTAGAGAATTTTGTCTGTTTAAATGAATTTAACTAAATTTTTAATTAAATTTACAAAAATTAAATGTTTCCACATTTAACAGTAGTCGACTAAAATGTTTCTGATAAACGTTTTAAGAAATTTATTTTTTATTTTGAGGTAAAACGGACGAAATGAATTTCTTTTTTATAATCTAACCAAAATTGAAATTTTTTCCTGACAATTTCTTTAAAAAAACTTGTAAAGCAGAAATGGCTGTACTTCAACTAAATTTTAAATTAACTTAGTAAATTTTGGGTATATTCCAAAAATTGTAACAACTATTGCTGAAATGCAAATGTGCAACTAAAAATAATTTTTTGAAGAGCAATAGTAAAAAAAATATCTAATTGTAAGTGAAAATTGTATAAAAATTTGGACGAAAATTGCATTAGAAACTGAGCAAAGAATTGTTACACCCAATTTTTTGCTATAAAACAACTTAGTAATTTTTAAATGTGACCAAAATCCCAGTCAAATTCTATCAAATTTGACTGTTTTGAAGATTTTCTAAAATAACTCAAAATTATTGAAACAATCCTCGCAGCAATAATACACTTACCTACATGATACCTGCTTAAAGAATGGGCAAATGAACGCTGGGTGCTGAGAGATAAATCTCTGAACGGAATAAAAATGACAGAGGGTCGAGTAAACGTAAAAGGCCCTCGTTTCACGTTTGTCACTCAATAAAATTTCATTTTTATTTCTTGGAATAAAATTACTATTTTTTATTTGAAAATGTTTTTTGTTTGTTTTACTTTTCAGATACACGAGAAACAGCGTTTATTCATGCCATCACCTCAGCCGGCGTGACGTACACTGTGACTCAGGGCTGTAGTACGGGCCAAGTCTTGGATTGCCCCTGTGACCGAACGCTCAGTGGTATGTTCATTGTTCATGCTTTAAATTGTTTATAATATTTATGAAATTAGGGCTTTGGTTGGTTGCTTTTAGTGGAATTTTAAGTCAAAATTTCAGTTCGTACGGAGTGGTAGGTGTGGTAAATGAAGAAAATAATTTTAGGGTACAGGTTACCGACACTGTCATCAATCTTTTTGAGCTGGAGGGTCTGCTTCCTTTTTTTTTTACATAGTCATCGTGTGCATCTTTTTCTTAGGTTATATCTTGCATACGTGGGTTAAAGCATATGCAGGCTAGACTATTTTTTGTAAATTGAGATTCCGACGGCTTTCACCGAACTCCCGATCTGCAGTTTTCGTCCAATTTAAATGGACTAAGTCTCACAACTTGTTTTTGATTTTTCGCTGCCAAACTTTTGAAAAATGTTTTGAAAATAATTAAATAAAAAAATCGTCGAAACAAAGATTTGAGATAATCAGATTTAAGAAGAAATTCGTCAATAAACCAAAATATTTTTATTTTTTGGATGTATATTTTCATGTGTTTAAGACTTTAAAAAAAATTATAGAAGCTTTTAGTAGTATTTAGGAATTTTTTTAAAATTCTTTGATTTTTTTATCGATGTTCTTTCGAAATTGGCCGTAAATATTTCGGATCAAGAAAATAAATAATTTATTTTATTTTACACTTTTAAAAGTGCAAAAGCTGATTGGTTTTCGTCAATGCCAATTGAATTCGATTGCATGAAATTGAATTCATTTTTGTGCTGATCATTTTTTAAAAATAAATCATGCTTAAAATCATAAACCATTTGCAAATTTTGATTTTGACAAAGGAATTGAAATCCACTCTGGCAATTGGATTCGAAAATACGTTTTTCAGTTTGTTTCAAATCGCTAAGTTTCAAGCAGCGGAGGAAATCAAAGCAGTTAAGAAGATAAGTAAAATTTTGAGCCCTAAACACTCTGCATATTTGTTTTTCGTATTTGTAAACTGGATATATGAACATTGCATGCATCGTGTGTAGCCAGTGTGCATCACTGACATAAATGCAAATGAAGACAGTTTTTTAATTTTACTTTTGGCACCAATCGCACTTAAGTTTGTTCGTCGAGTCGTAGCACAACGATAAACGATATGAGTTCAGAATCGCAATTCACGATTTTCACATTTCATTTCTTCGGAATATAAGACACAGACACGGCATATTTGATCCAAGATTTACGTCGCAATAAATGTCAAATTAAGGGCGGCATATCCGCATATGAGCGGAATTTGAATTTCGAAGCCAAGAGACGATGCGAATAAAAAATACTACTAATTGGTTAGACTAAATTACCATTCTGCCAAATGCTAAATTTGCGAATTTTATGTTTCACCTTTTTTTTTGTATAAATAAAATTGATTAAAAAATTGCCTGGTATTTTTCCACTTGTTTTTGATTATCTGACTCGAGTTTATATTATGGAAGTTAATGGTCAAATCTAGTAGCAAAGTCATAAAAATTCACATAAAAAATCAACTATTTTTTTTTCATTTGGCATATTGAAAAACCGTAAGGCGACAATTGGGCGGGGACAATTGGGCGGGGACAATTGGGCGGGGACAATTGGGCGGGGATAATTGGGCGGGCGTCGATTGAGGGGACGACAATTGGGCGGCGAAAATTGGGCGGCGACAGTTGGGCGGCCGGTAGCTAAATCACCCTGAACTTAGAGTTAATGGTGATGCATCCTATGGTATTGTACTTATGAAATTAAATTCCCTGCATCCTTTCATGATTTAAGTCGGATTTGAAGACAATTTATGGTCTATGCAGAATGAATACAATATGAATGAATTTAAACAAAAACGAAATCAATAGTTTGCAATAATATATTGAATGCTCTAGACCATACTACTTCCTAATATTCTCCCCGCCGAGTTGTCGCCCGCCTAATTGTCCCCGCCCAACTATCGCCGTCCATTTTTTGCACCGCCCAGCTGTCGCCGCCCAATTGGCGCCCCGCCCAACTGTCGTCCGCCCAACTGTCGTTCGCCCAATTGTCGCCGCCCAATTGTTCCCGCCCAACGGTCGTCCGCCAAACGTCACCACTCAGTTGTCGCATAATCTTGAAATCAACTTGTGTTGTGCATTGCCAATTTTCGTCGCCACACAACGTGATTTGACTTTTGCCAAACACAGAAGGACTTTGTCCAATAATTATAAGCTCGTTTGCTTTGCTTGTAACGTATTATTAGATACAGTGTCTTGGCACGCCTACGAGTAAACTTTGCAAAAAACTTTCGGCTTACATTTTGCATTACACTTTAGAATTTTTTATTTTTACATACAATAGGAGTACATATATTGCACCATTGCATTGTCATTTAATTTATCGTGACAGTCGAATCCACCTTCTTCGTGGTTGACGGCTTCTTCATTTCACACCAACTCGTGATTAACTTAGTCCACAGCTTCTCACTTTGAAATAGGCATAATTTATTCTTTATTCAGCTGCATGTTGTTGTTTGTAGAGAAGGTGTTTATAAAACAAAGGATATCTGCACATTCGACTTTTCCAGAAATCCGCAATTTAGTCAAATGGCATGAATGCTATGCTTAAATACGTGTACTTTTGTTGAGATAACCAGCCCGATGCAAAGAACAATCTTCAAGCTTGAATTGCGTTTGCATTTCCGAATTGTTCACCGATTTGGCTTTTTATTTAGTACTAGCTGCCCGCTTATCCGTGCTTAGCACTGATCTGTGTATTGAATTGAATTTTTGAAATATGTTTTCATTCCTTCCGTGTCCCGCCCAACTTTCGCCCAACCTATTGCCCCCGCCCAACTTTCGCCCACCCTATTATTCCCGCCCAACTTCCGCCCATTCTATTATTCCCGCCCAACTTTCGCCCATTCTATTGTCCCCGCCCAACTTTTCGGCCGCCCGATTGTCATACATGCATACATACAGCAACTGCTAATTATATAATAATGTATTGTGTAGGATTGGGTTGCCATGACATTGAACTTCCCGCCCTGTTGACAAAGTTGTTGTGTGACAGATAGAGGGGGAGAAAGACCCACAGCAAGAGCTCATTATTGAAAGAGATTTAAATATCTAAACAATTCACGTCGCATTGGTTCCAATACACAAATTTTGTACTGCATTTATTTCACATATTCGCATATTTAATTTTTTAAAATTGTTTTTGGTTCATTATAATTTGAAGTTTTAAACATTTTTTTTTCACTTTTACAGATCTATATTGCATAACACTTTATTTTTGTGATTTTGCCTGATCTTGATCTTGTGATCTTATGAGCTTTAATTTTAATTCTTCATTTAAGATAAATGATCTTAAAGATCATTTTCTCGTAATCTTGCCCATATATGCATGTATCTTAGTGCACATGTTAGGACCAGAGCCGAAATAATGTATTAAAATTTTCTTTCTGCCACCGTCAGGCATGCTATTCAACCTTAATGAACCTATTCGACCAAATTAACAATAGCACAACATATTTAATGTAGGTTAGGTTAGGTTCCACGAGTTTTGTGGCCAGCAGGAATCTTCAAAAATTTCCTATATAAAATAGCCGGTAGGGTTTTGATAAGCAAACCTATCCAAAAAAGGTCAGTAATGTGTGTTTAGATCATGTTAGGTTAGGTTTAAATCAATTTTGCAAAATTCTAAAGTCTTGAAGAACTTTTCGGGCATTGGTCGTTTTCGGGCTCGGGTCCTAACACATATATTGTCATTTTTGCTCTATATTATATTGCATTAAATGACATTTTTGCTGCAAATTTTAGAAATTCCAGTTTTGCTGCAAATTTTAAAAATTCCCGTTCTGCTGCAAGTTTTAGTGCATCTAATGACTTTTCTGCACATTCTGGTCTAAATGTATATTTTCTTAATAAGTAACAACATATTGCGTGGTGCACATTCGGGTTTTTCGCTTTTTGGCTTTCAGATGTTTTACGTCCACAAATCTTAATGTCATACCAATTTATTTGGCAAATTGAAACTAATTGTAGTTGTTAATGTTTGTGTTTATCAGGAACCAAGTCCCAAGAAGGGAACTGGGTGTGGGGTGGCTGTGGTGACAACGTGTACGTCGGGTACAAACGATCCAAAGATCTTCTGGATCTCAAGATCCGGCGACGAACAGATCTTCGGAGTCTCATGATGCTGCATAATAATGAAGCTGGTCGATTGGTGAGTTAACCTTATCGGGAACGAGACATTAGTCGTTGACACAGGAACCCGACAAACCCCATTTCTCATTCATGTCTAATCAAGGCCTCAACATCTTTCCTTGAGCCTTTCAATATGCGTCTTTACAGAATATAAAAAATATGTACAGTAAAAAAGCGTAGCAAGAAATTCCTTATGAAGAAGCTACAAGCTACAAGCTACAACCCAGTAGAGTAGCTGCCTTCTTGAGCCGTCTCCTATTTAGTATTCTGAACAACGACTTTTGTGACTAATCTGCCGTCGTCTTTTTGATTCTGCTAAATTATGCAGTATTTAGATTCAATTAATTTGATGGGACTAGGCTTTATTTGTGTTTATATGCGTATGACGCAGATATGCAAAAAATCAAAGGGAACTATGCGCTTTTACTTGCTAAATACGTCCAGTAAGAGGAACACACGGAAGTTGTCACCCGAATTTTGCGCTTTTATGAATTTATTAGAAAACTAGAAGGAACCCGTCCTAAGGACGGATGACGTTCTCATCTCACTCATAGGTCAGGGGTCAAACAAATTCCATAATTAACATTTGGATTGAACAAAAGCTTTAATTCCTTACGAATTTCGATTGGCGCAAAATTTCAAATTTTGGTCAATTTTTGGTTTTTGGGTCACACAGAGGTCACCGGGTCAAACAAGCTCCAAACTTAACGTTTTAATAGAATAAAAGTTTTCATCCCTAAGCATTTTCGATTCAGATAAAAAATCAAAATATGACAGATTTTTCGGTCTTTTGGGTCACTTATGGGTCACAGGTCAACAGATCGGGATCAAATATACTTCATTTTCTGAACTGAATCCAATGCAGCTTTTGACACCTTAAGTGACCCCGTAGAACTCTCCAAGTGTCGAGATAGGCGGACACAGACGGACAGACGGACGTACGCACACTGCAAAAAATATAAGAGATGAATATTTTACGGATTTGGAATTTTTAGTTGCACAAAGGGTTTAAAATTTTGGTATAAATTAATTGGTACAGTTTAGCAAAGATTTTTGGCCAATCACGATCCATTAAAAGAAAAGGCCATTTATATAATTCTTAGAAATACGAGGGTCATTTCAAAAGTTCGTGCGTGGGTTTGAAAAGCTGTGAAGCTTAGAAACGTGAATGAATTGAGCTGAAACTTTCAACACGGGTGAGGTAATAACTAAATTACATTTTAGCAAAGAATTGAGTTAAAATATCCAAATCGATTTTTTATTACAATTTTAGTCGAAACGTTCTTTTCCCCAATTTTTTCAAACAAACTTTTTCACTTTTTCTAATAATTTTTTTTTATTTCTCTTTTTTTTGCGTTACAGTAATTGCTGTGCTTCCGCCAAGACTGAAATTTCTTTAATTCTAGTTAAATTTTCATGAGCTGAAGTTCAATTATTTCTGATTTACAGGTTTTCTAAAAAATGAAAAGAAAAAAAATTGATTTTGGGCAATTTACAGAATAAATTACTTCGTCCGTCCTACTCTGTAAAATTTCTTGAAGCTTTGACCAGAAACATGGCAATCCATGTCTGCTCAAGTGTGTAAAAAAATTGGCAGAAAATATAACATACAAATATTTAAAAATTTTGAATTTTTTAAAAAAAAAATGCCATGTTTTACTAAAATAGTAATAAAACTGTCCATTTACAAATTTTTATCCAATTTTTTGCTGAAATGTAATTTACTTATTATGCTGTGCCTGTGGTGAAAGTTTCTGTTCAATTCATTCACGTTTCTAAGATTTACAGCATTTCAAACACGCGCACGAACTTTTGAAATGACCCTCCTACTCGTAACACAAAATCCTGAACAAAATGAAAGAAGTTTAAGAAGTACAAAATAAATTAACCGGAATATTTCATTGAATTTCTACAGGCCATTCGAAATCACATGAGACTTGTTTGCAAATGTCACGGCCTCTCCGGCTCCTGTACCCTCAAGACCTGTTGGCACAAAGTCCCACCCTTCCGTGAAGTTGGCGAACGACTCAAAGTACGATTTGACGGAGCCGCTAAAGTAATTCCAGGAAACGACGGAAAATCCGTAATTCCCGCCATTTCTACTATCAAGCCACCAGACAAAGAAGATCTTCTCTATTTTGAAGACTCACAAGATTTTTGTGGCACAAACAAGAAGACGGGTTCTCTGGGAACTCAAGGCCGAGAGTGTAATAGTGCTTCCATTGGGGTGGACGGATGTGATTTGCTCTGTTGTGGGCGGGGCTACGAAACGCGTGTGGTCAAAGTGAAGCAAAACTGTCGGTGTCGATTCAAGTGGTGCTGTGAAGTCTTTTGTGAGACCTGCATCATTCGGAAAGTCATCAGTACTTGCAGGTGATACGGTGGAGGATGAGCTATGGTGTCAGGTGCCATATGGGAAAAACAGTATTGAGTCTGCAACAGTCTCCAAGAAACCAAGTGTCAAATGACGCAGGGCCTAAGTGCCTCGTATTAATCTTTGTATATGTTTTATGTACAGATGTAATTTAAGATGTAGTACAGTGTTGGCCAGAGATATGCTCCATTTGTGAATAAAAATTGGGGACTAATTAGATGAACCAAATCACTGCACATTAATTGTTCATAAACAGGAAAATTAACTGAATTTGACTGCGTAAAAAATCGACTCAAGGTATTTGGATATTAGCGGAAAATCAAATTTCCCGCTGAAACAATCACGAGTCGCAGTAATAATTTAAGAATACATATTAAAATAATGAAATGCATGAAATATTCCTGAACTTAATTTTAGATTTTTCGGTTTTCCATGTCAACGTGAATTAAATTCGGTGATTATTGGTCAATAATTTGAAAATGATTTTCAAATCATTGACCAAAATCACCTAAAATTCGCCTTTAAAACCCCAAAATCAAAATCAATCAATTTTAGCTGTCGAAATCAAATCATCAAATCAAAATCAACGATATTTTTGATTTTAAATTGTGAATTTTAAATTAAGTCGTGATTTTCCCAGATCAAAATAGATACTTCTGCAAAATCAAAATACAAACTCAGGCCATATTTGTTCAAAATCAAATTACGAAAACCAAAATCCTTAAGATTCCCAAAAACATGATAATAAAATCATTGTGTTTCAAAATCAAATGATTTTGTCCAGCTCTGGTTAAATTGCAGTTCCGCCCAAAATTCAAATCCAACGTTTAGACGTTTAGCATAAGTATGTGGCAATTTAAAAGCTACTTCACTTTCTTAAATACATTTTCTATTCATTTAAATTGATTTTTTGTAATTTCTTAGCTTTTGTTTAAGATTCAGATGCAATTTTTCTTCAAAATGAGGAATATATCTCTGAGCCACCCTGTACTATAGGATATTTACCATTTAGTGAAACCCACGTGCCAAATATGCAATGTGTAATATAATGTAATCCTGTAGTATTTGTCAATGTACGAAAAATGTCCCAATATCAGCTGTGCTTTAGCATTTTACCCAAATATTGCAATTAAATATGAAAGAATATGGATTTAATACAAATCGAATTTTAAAAAATTCATGTGCTCGAAAATGAAAAAAATCTCGGAAAACTGTTGTGTCAAGCCAGAATTAAAAAAAGTAACAGGATTCTGCAAATTCTTTTAGCTGAAATTGACCATTGTTTTTTCTTAGACGTATTTTGAAAAAAAAAAAAAAAACAATATAACTTAGATAGACGTAGAATATGAGTATATTGTTTAGCTAAACTTTGTGCTTTACGAAAGGAATATACAAGATCACATCTCTTTTATGTAATGTTATCCGTCTTTTTAAATGACTTATATTTATATATTGTATGTATTGTATTCCCACAAGATGTGAAGACTGTCAGTGCCTTTCTCGGAACCTTAAGTAATATATTGACAAAGAGATAATAAAGCATAATATGACTAAATATTGACAGAGGATCAAGTTCACAAACATTTCGGCGTCTTTTTCTTCTGGAGGTACAATAAAGAAAAAGTGAATGATGCTGTTAGCTGGACAACCGTAAGTGAATACATACTTGAAGGCACTCTAGGATCATTGATTTGTTTGCACAGGGTCCAGTGAGTGCCTTTTTGAGTCACTTATTCTTTGGAGTTTATTTAAATAAATGTGAAGCTAGAACACACTCAAATACAATACAACAGGTTTCTTAGTACTCTTCGTTAGTAGCTGGGTTTCAGAATTGAGAAATGAGCACTTCATGGAAAAACCTGAATTAAATGAAGAACAAAACACGAAAACTTGATGTCGAAGTATTAAGAATGCTTTGAAACCTATGTAATATAAATGATCTTTTTTTTAAACATCGAATTGCTTTCCGTAACTCAGATCAGATTTTGTTTCATAGTCCAGAATTAAATTTTGAATTCGAATTTCTTCGTTTTCATGTCAGGATACACCTTATTTCTTACATATTTACTTACCTTTTAACATATTTGGTAATTTATAACGGTAAATTGCAATTTTAGCATGTAGAGCAAAGATGGAGGCACCATGCCTTCGCCTTCACAAAGGCGAGGGCGAGGTGCGAGGGCACTTATTTTTTTGAGTCGTGAATCGTGAAGGCGAAGGCGAAGGCTGAAGGCTAAATTCTTAGCCTTCAAACCTTCGTGAAGGCTTCGTCAGTGCGAAGGGGACTACTTTGCCCATCTCATTCGCTTAGATATATGCAAAATCAATGCTCTGGATGGATAGTGTGATTTCGCCTTCCTCTTCACGAAGACTAGTGCGAAGGCAACAACTTTACCCATCTATGATGTAGACTACGTGTACCTGATTGTTGTGATTCAGGACTGGATGCAGAGCCCAGCCTGGTACTACCTAACTGATGCAGTGCCAGTTAGGCATGAAATAAATAA
>JAQFXZ010000156.1:0-28695 GCA_034694025.1 Ceratophysella scotica | reverse complement strand
TCAGCTAACAGAAAATCCTGGATCGGCTGTAGCCGACTTATCCGAGTCCTGGAACCGCCTCTGAACTCGTGGAAACACCAATCGCCTTTACTAGCACCTTCTACTCATACGTCTGAACGAATTTTACGATTTTGTCAAATTAAGACTGGGGAAAATCATTTGATTTTGAAAATCAAGATTTTAGTAATCTTAAGAGTTGTGATTCTCAGATTTTGATTTTGCAGAAATTTCTTTTGATCTTTAAAAATACCATTTTCGGCTAAATTTGTCGAGTTTAAATCACGATTTAAAAAGATATCATTGATTTTGATTTCATGATTTGACTTTGACAGCGAAAAGTGAGTGATTTGGATTTTGAGATTCTAAAGGCGAATTTCGGTGATTTTGGTCAATGATTTTTAAGATAATTTTTCTAATGATTTTGCCCAGCCCTTATTTTAATTTTAACTACATCTGACTACGCCTAACAACTAAATTTATTTCGCTTTTTTTTAACAACTACATTCACATTTACACTACATTTTCAACATTTAAAAGTATGTAGTTAAAATATACCTAACTGCAAAAGGCAGTCAACTCATCGCCCGCGCTGGTCAGGTCTCCACGAACGGAATGTCAATGTTGAAGCTAATGTGGATAATTGGCTAATATGCATAATAGCCGGCCAATATGGAAAATGAATTCCAATTAACGTTGATTAATGCTTGCAAATATTAGTTTCCGATTTCTGAGGCTAAGCTACTCTTACTCAGAATCTTACGCGCTTTCCAATAGTATAATTCCTAATTCAATCAGATGCATCTAAGCACATTAAATCAAAATACAAGAGCCCAGACAAGGCAAATTCATCCTTAGTCACATATTTAGGTTAGTTTATGTGTATTTGATTTAAATAAAAATTACAGTATTGGAAAGAGCGTAAAATTCTGAGTAAGAGAAGCTAAACCTCAGAAATCGGAAACATATAGTTGCAAGCATTAATCAACGTTAATTAGGATTCATTTTCCAAATTACCCGGCTATTATGCATAATAGCCAATTATCCATATTACCCCCAACGCCAACAAAAAGGCCTAGCAGGCCTAGAACAGGGAGTTGCTGTGAGAGCATGACCAACTGAATGCTTTTCTATGCGCCACTGGGTGCTCCATCTACGACATTCTTCTCTCTCTAGCCTGGCGCCAAGGCAGATGAGAGAAAAACTGGGTACTCATACCCGAGTCTGAGAGTCCGCAATCTAGTAGGTGCTGGCTAAAGTGATAAACAGGTAAAGATTCTTACAGTTTTGAAAATTGTTTTCCTTATCGGTAAGCATCTGGATATCATTGCTTGCATGTGGCAGAAACTGAGCTTTTAAGCTTAAATAGTGTGAACATTCAAGCAGGTGTGAAAAAGACTCTGTCTCAGGACAGAATTTACACATACTCGACGAAAACATGCCCAGGTCATGCCATTTACCTTGATTATAAACTATTGAATACTTTAACCTAGTTTGAGCAATATAATATAGAAATAAGATAGAATATAGAAATAATATAGAATAAGTGCATTAATATAGAAATATGATTTCGGTTTGGCAAAAACTGCTCAAACCCTCAAACAAATCCAACAGCTCAAAAAGGGACATCTGGTCTTTTCGTTGACAAATAATCGATTTTATTTGAAAGATATGTAGATTAAGATATTTTTTAACTTCTTCTACGATATACATAGCAAGAATCCGTAGTTTATGGCTAGGCTAGTTGAGTCGTTCGAATCGAACTCCAACTCCAACTCTGCACTTCGTATCTCGGTATTTTAATTGTAGCGTAGGATATGTGTGGCGAATGCAGAAAATTTTGGTCGATATTTAGTATGCATGTAGTCAAAATTCAAAAGCTAGGTATGTATAGTTGATGTTGATTGGGCTTTACCTTGACAGCACTCGATTATATGGTACTACTGTGAAGCAGGTTTACGGATAGGAACGTCTATTCTGTCTTTAAATCGCATTACTACTAGTTGACTTTTCCCTTCGGCGCGCAAGCAGGACGATCTCGTAAATACATATTCTTTCCGCCCCGCCAAGGCTTGCGTCGATGTCGATTCATTCGTCAGTCTTCGGTTTGATGTCAGTTAGCACTTAGCACAATAGCAAGAATTCTCCAGCATCACAGAGGGCTTTGTCAGAAGCAGCATTCAATCTTTCTCCGGCGTCCCTTTCTATCCGCATTTCTACCCTATCTCTACCAATACCTACACTATTGTCCAATCGTCAGTATTATTAACGTCCATACTCGGTTAGCTACAAAAATGGACAACGATGAATTTATAAAGTTACACGTGGTAAGTAGTTCTGCATTTTTTTTACGCACAGCTGTTGGGTTCAGTAATGTGAGCTGATTTAGTTAAAATATATACTCATTTTGAAATTAGGAGTATTTGAACAGCAAGCTAAACCGTTGTCCAATGTATTACAGATTAAGGAGCTTGGGCATTTCATGGTTCATAGCTTCTGGTCGGGCGCACTCCTTACAGGACTTTGCATGTCTGGCCTTAATAATTATACAGTGGTCCAAGTGATTCAAGTCATCGCCTATCTCTTCATAGTGACCGACCGTAGACTTCGATTCAACATAAGGCTTAATGTCTCCGCAATACTGGTAAGTAATACGGTTTCAATTAAAAATAAGCCTCAGCAAAAATCCTGACACGTGAAAAACGGCCATCGCAATATCCAAAAACCGAGACACTTTTGAATTGAATAGAGAAATAAATTAATTAAATAGTTGATACAGTATTACACGTCAAGTAATGCACGGTGCGTATTCAGGGCGCCTTTCCTAATTTCGCTGTTTATGAATGGCGCGGCTTTAACTGTGTTGCGTTTGTTGCCTGTTACATTGCATCACACATCACGACATCGCATGAGTCGTATGTGGAAGGTTCGATGGAAGGCTGGCAAGTGGCCACTGCTGACGCTGAAATGAAGGTTATGGTTTTAGCTTTTCGAATCATTCACATGTATTTATTTTTAAAAAAATCCTTTAGGCGCCAGGATTCAAATTCAAAATACAGTTATCTTTTGTCAACCGAACAAGAACGCTTGTTCAATTAAGAGTGTCAAAATTCTAACCAAAAGCATACGAAAAAACGTCGCTCAAAATAGGTAATGGGTAATGGCGTAGAGCTGAAATTGAGGCTAAAGATAAGAAATTCAGCCTTCGGCGCTCAATGTTTCAAAATAATGCAACATGCTAGCATAGCAAGGCACATTGCTTAACTTAACCTTCAATTCAGCATTTTCAATGTCTCGTGGTCGGCTACTCAACTTTTAAATATGCTTCCAAAGTTCAATGATATGATTTGAGTTTCAATGATATCCTCTCAATCTCAATAATTTCGCGGTATTGGAGGTATACTAGGGAAAATCTTTTTGGTGAAGTATCCTAGATTATAGTTAGTCGAAATTTCTTGTTGGCGATGGCTAATCAATGTGCCTGGCTAGCTAGAGCGGATATCGATACGGCGTTGGAAAGCTCTCGTGAAATGAAGATAGGACAACGCGTATCACCTAAACGATCCGACCCTTCCTTTTATGGTCAAATCGGGGGGTCAAAGTTGAAAAAATCGTGTTTGATTTTATTTTATTATGACGCCCCATTTGACCCTGCCCGGTGGAGTAGTATATCAAAATAATGCCCTAATTGAGGAGAATTTTATGACATTCAATTCGATCCACCAAGGCCAAATTTCACATTTGACCATATTGACACCAAAACCGGATTTATCCCGGGTAGCTGCATATTTAGAGGGTACTCATCGAATATGCAGTAATGGCAGGGTATATGAAGGTACTATAATGGAGTAATGGCGAAAACCCCGGTATTTGGAGGTCATTAAGAGGGTCAAAATAATTTTGAAAGGTTTAAAATTGCCCCAATTCGTTGATCTCTGAGACCCAAAAAATGGCAAGCAGTTCACAAAAAACATCACAAAAAAAATCACAAAAACATCCTATAAAAAAAATGGATCAGTAGCGCTTATAAAAGAGCCAAGTATTTTCTGGAACAAAAAATAAACAATGGATCAAACATAGAACATACGCGCGCGCACGAGCGGCTTCGCACTCGTGCGAAAGACCCATGTAGCGCAAAACGCCACATGCAAGGCTGAGCGGAGCTCCAGCGCTTGTTATTGTTAAATTTTAAAATTTTCTTCATACGAGTGAGTAGAGTAACTGTACATATGCTTTGATGTTTCGAATCCAACTGAGAGAATTGAAAAAGATCGCTTTGAACTGTCCAGCTATGGATTGTCGTATTGCAATGAATTTTCACCAGTGTATTGATACGCTAAGAATTGTCTCCGCTATGAACTGCCTCTACTATTAACTGTCCCGATATATAATTTTACATGGATTCAGATATCATGTTGTAATTTTCTTTCTTATTTTGTGAACAGGTACGATTGTTGGTGGCGATATGTATGCGGATCGTCACCTTCGTTTTACTTAAAAACGAACTTTGTAGAGATTCAACCGGCAAACTTCTCCGGGTCGGATTTGAGGAAGACGTGTACCAGAAGTCTGCCAGTTGGTCTACTTGGCGTCTGATCTCTGCTGTTCAATATCTCATTTGGCTCGAAACTCTGTCTTCCATAAGAATCACTATCTTACTGCTCAGACTGATGAGTGATTTGTATTACAGGTTATTTCGTTAACCGTGGTTAAATGACATCAAACAGAGGGCTGGCAAATTAATTGCGGACAAACAACATGAGCTGTACCATATTGTAAATCTTGACAGGAGTTTTTCCATAGGATTATGATACATTTAACACTACTTTTTGAACAGAAGTATCTAACTTTTGACATTTGCAATTCAAAGCAAAGTGCAGACTCTAAAATAAGTCCTACGTAAACCTAAGGTAATAAATCCTTGAATTTAAACACGATTTTGATGTTTGAAAATTGCAACGTATTACGACATTATTGCGCTCACTAGAGGAAAAAATTCACTAACCTTCAACCTTGCGTTAGGAATTCGAAAGATATTGTGTTTAACTTTGCACTGTTTCCTATTCACTGTTCACATCTTTGCATATAGAGCAGGCTCGGTTTCACTTAGGTCAATGTCTTTCATTTCATACACAAATCAGTCGAGGTTTCTTTCAAGGAACAGCTTCTTCTTCAAAAAGTTCATGAAGCATCGTATCAATATTAAATTACTTGAACTTAAAAGTTTGAATTTGCATGATATTTGTTGAATTTACGCATTGCATTGAGTCGAGTCCGTACGATTTGGACCGATCAAGTTAAAATTAAGGACTCCAATTTAAGCTTGCATATAAGCTTCTTAGCCTTCCTGCACGCGAATGATAGGATTGAAATTTTAAGTTTAAAACATACGAGTAACGTACATAAAATAGTAGAATAGACCAAGTTTATGGCAAGAGAACCTTGAACCCAAATGGATCGGTGGTATTTTAGTTATCTGCCCTCGCTTGTCAACGTCAACGTATTATTGGATAAGGAATGCAACGGTTGGTGGTTCGACGTACGTAACGTACCCCTGCAGGTAGTCAAATTTTAAAAGGAATTACTTATTGTGGGTTACCTACCTTCTTACCTAGTGAGCCTATATTCTAGATTCCATTACAATTGGTTCCCAGTTCCTGGCGATGCGCTGAAAGAGCTATCTCGTAAAGCTTTTTGGCGCCAAAGCTTATTTTACTCAGCTACTTTGTCGCATCGATTCATTTTGCGTCTTCGGTGTCGGTTAGCACAAAAGCAAACTCCTGCATTGAAACAGCTCTGCGTTCAGATTAAGAATACATTCTTAGGCGTCCTTTTCCTTTTCTGTATTTCATTTTATTTTTATCATTATTTACAAAACTTAATTTTTCAATCATCAATCATCAGTAGACCGCAATCTACAGGTCAGCCTTTATTGAAAGCTCGTTACTACGTTATTATTTACAAGAATGGTTGACAGACACCTCGACTATCAAATGGTAAGACTTTCTCCATTTTTACATCCTTTGATTTTGATTTACAAAAGTAAGAAACCTGTGCTAAGCCAACTACAAATTAATTTTATCGGAAAGTTTACTCACAATTCAATTGTATTGTATATTGATTGCAGCTTTTGGAGTGTCAGCATTTGTTGTTTCACTCCACTTGGTCCTCGCTTCTCCTCATCGTACTTTGCTTCACGCACCTGAGCAATACTATTCTTGTCGATGCAATTCAATGCATCACATACGCCTTTGTAGCTGTGGATCGCTTATTTTGTCGCAGGCTTCATTTCTCCATAATGCTGGTAAGCTTACTTAATCAAATTTACTTAATTTAGTTCAATTTCATTGTGCAACTTTTGCATTCATATTCAAAAACCCCAAACCTGATTTGAAACTTCCCGCCAATACATCCACATCTAGCAACGACAGATCAAAACCAGCAGCGATCAAAAAACCGTGGCCAAGGTCAATGACCTGATTTCAACTGATTTGTGCTTGGATCGCTACACGCCACGTGGCAGAACGTTTCTTTGCGCGAAATGATTTGATAGGATGCTTTGTAATGTTTTCTATTTTTTATGAATAGGCTCGACTCTCAGTGGGGTTATGGATATGCCTCTTCGCGATATATTTCGTTCGATCCAATTTCTATACAGAGATGAAAGCGTTGCTTCGTTCTGGTGGATTTAGCGCTGAAGTGTTTCGAAAATCTGACACGTGGGGTGGTTGGATTAGGACCGGTGCGGATCAATACTTGCTATGGATCACGTTCCTGTCCCTCTTCAGAATCATCCCCTGGACGCTCAAACTGCTGGCGAACAGGATAATTACCCGCTTTCGGCTAGTTGAACGGTTTCCATTCCTCCGCCACTTCCGCTGGTAATTCACATCACAACATCGATTTTTGGTTCATTTAGCAGCAAGGACCATGAGTATTAAATAAATGGTCTGGGCATATTATTTTGGTTTCAGATTTCCGATGTAGTACTTCTGTTCATCGATTCGTAATGGCCTGACACTTGACAGACAAGAGAAAGACTAGAAGTCTTAGTTGTGGATTGTGGAAGAAAAACTATGACATGTTCAATATTGTAAATCGTTGACACGAATCTTTCTAAAGGAATCTTCCTTCAATATTTTCAATAGGTACCTCTTTTGTGTACAGAATTTTTGGTATTTTAAATCGAAGCAAAGTTCTTGATTCTGAGAAAGAAGCCATGTACTAAAACTTTATGTTATCAAAGTGCAAAATAAAATCATCGACAATCGAACTACTGTTCAGAATTTAAAAATCTATTTATAGATAGCTTTTCGACTTCCGCTTTAATATTTGCAGCTTGCACGGGGTTTTGTGTTTCAGGAAACTCAAGGTCAAGTTTCCATTTGAACTTTGTCTACGTCTGACGTCCGTCCGTCTGACGTCCTGAAACTTGCCAAAAAAAAAACATGTGTCTCGGAATTACTGGATCCGGTGAAAGCATGCTTTAGTGTGCACTGATCACGTAGTTAGTCTCTTCAGAGAAAAAAACTTTTAGAAATTTAAATGTATATTCAGCATAAGTTTAAATATACAGTGGAGCATTTTGGTTCAAGTCTGTCCCATTACTACGATTCAAGGCTATTTCTAAAATCCAACTAACTATTCATTTATTTACTACAAGTATGTACTACATTTACAATACTACATACATAATAACATACTTTCTGGTCGGTAATCGGGTCGGGTTTCTGCAGCTGCTATGCTGGCCTGTCTTCTCGAGTAAAAAAAAAACTTGATAAACGGCTGAGCAATGTTTGGAGTTGATATTCAGTGCAACGGAATATTATAATTGCTCCGTCACAGGTCACTCGCGATTGTAACATTAATCATGAATAAAATTAGATTTCATACACGTAAGCATATAGAAAAGCAAAGCTATTAGCTGAAAAAGGAGCTTCTGTTTTTTTCCGTTGAGAACTACTTGTTCCATATTTTATACTTCGAATTCTTGAACCATTTTGAACCAAATCGTAAAATGTTTTAATGGCAAGAGGATCTCGATCTAGAGCCAAACGGTTCATTTTAATTTTGTCTCTCGCTTATCACTTTAGGCCTCATAAATACAGAATGTAAAAAGATTTGGTGTTGTCACTTCCCAAACTTTACCTCCTATACAATTTCAATGCAGTAAAAAGGAGGTAGTATGCGCAAACTGGAATTAAAAGCTCTTGAACTTATAACTTTATAATCCTCAGGAAGCTTAAGATTTAATATGCCTGCACTGCACATCAAATATTTCAGGATTCAAGAATAGTTACAGTTTACTGTACTTTTAGAGGCGTAAGCGCATCTTGCTTCCCATGCTCTCAGATAGTTCTCAGCAATAATGCGTGTGCAGCAGCGTAGATGCGTACATGTTCAGGCCCTCCAGGTCTCCAACCATAATAGGCCCTCCGGAGTCCGGAGGGCTTCTCCTCATTATATTACCACTAGCTGCCCACTAATCAGTGCTTAGCACTGATCTGTGTGTTGAATGGAATTTTTCAAATATATTTTCATTCCCTTCATGGCCCGCTCAAATTTCGCCCACCCTATTGTCCCAGCCCAACTTTTGCCCACCCTATTATCCCGGCCAACATTCGCCCAACCTATTTTCCCCGCCCAACTTTCGCCCACCCTATTGTCCCCGCCAAACTTTTCGGACGTCCGATTGTCATACATGCATACATACGGCAACTGCTAATTATAAAATATTGTATTGTGTAGGATTAGGTTTCTATGACATTGAATTTTCCGCCCTGGTAACCGTGTAAACAAAGTTGTTGTGTGACAGATAGATAGACCGACAGAAGGACACAGCCCAACTGCTCATTATTGAAAGTGATTAGGTAAACACAAGTAGGCCCTCCGGCCCTAGGAGTCAGCTCCGAACCAATACCCATCTATGGTGCGCGTGCGCAGTGCGTTCCTTTCCTTATTTCATTTTTTGGTGCAAAGCCGTTGTTTCTCAGCTAGGTGCGACTGGCTACGACGACCGACGCACCCATTCTGCTGCTTCCTGTGTCGGTTGACAGTTGGCATAAAGGCAACCTCAAGGATAGGAGAGAAATTGAAACACGGCAGTATTCAGCATTCATTCTCCGGCGTCCTTTTCCTATTAAACCGATAACAAGTTAATCCTTCCATCACCGCTGAGCTCCCATCCCAACAAAGCTCAGTTTTAATCCAACTTCTGTGATCTGATCTGTGACTGTGACTACTTTAGTTTTATATTTTATACAAGAAAATGGAGATCGGATTGTTAGTCCAGTACAGCATCGTAAGCCCCATTTTTCATTTTCTACCTACATTCATTGGTACAAAGGTTTCAAAATGAATCAATTAATTAGGTATTTGTGCTATGCTAATAGTATTTTGAGCAGAAATCCTAGTAGTCTATTGTCTCGTTCCAGTACGCGGAGTTCCGGCACGTGTTGATTCATTCCACCTGGTCCGCGATGCTCCTCATTTTACTTAGCTTCACGAACCTAAACAATAATATTGTAGTCCTGGGAGTTCAACTTATCACATTTGGAGTTGTACTTAAGGATTCCTATAATAATGGACAAAGGCTTCTTCTCCCCGTCATACTGGTAAGAAATTTTTTCCATGAATCAGATGGTGGTAGTAGATAGATTATTTTTTTGCTATTTCTACAAAAAATCTTGAAAAGTTCGGTTTATCATAGAGCTTTTGGGAATTCCAAAGTATTTGTTTTTGAATATTTTTTGTCGAATATTTCAACACTTGAGCAGCTATGGGGAGGCCAATGCTTTTGGTAAAAGTTTAAGGAAAATCGTGGTTGCAAAATCTCCAAAATCAATCTGTTTTTCTGCCATTTTTAAAAGTTGCTATGAAGCAAAAGTAGCTGAGCTTTTGGAACAGCGCTACGAATTAAGGAAATAACCCTCGCCCAAATAGGAAGTCTTAGCGTGACATTTAGGATTCTTTGTAATCCAATGTATTTTTGTGAACAGGCTCGACTCGTAACGGCGATATGGTGGATCGTCATGTCGATGTTTTGTTATGCTTATAGCTACCAGCGACGTGCACATGATTTGCTTTATCCGAAAGGAAATGCTCATTTGGATATAGAAATAGAGATTTATCGGCTTTCTCGCTCGTTGCCTGGTTCGGAAATGAGAGGTCTGGACGAATACTTCATCTGGACCATGTTTCTTGCCACTCTCAGAACCGTTATGTTCACGATCAAAATGTGGGCTGAGCTGAGCTACAGGTTCATCATCCACTTTCGGCTAAATGAACGGTTCTGGTTTTTCAACCATATACACTGGTAATTCAAAACAAATGCAAGATCATCTTTCACCTGTTTATTTTTTAATATTTCTGTCGGCAATTAAATGACCGTGAGTGAAGGGGAGATAAGATTTTGATGTATTGGTTTCAGATGCACACAATACGCAAGCTCCACATTCGGGTGTTAAATGACGTATGAAACAAGACAAAGAACTGGAACTGGAACTGGAAACCTAGCTGTGGACGAAAACCAGGAGTTGTTCAATATTGTAAATGAGTACAGTATATGTGAATTTTTTAAATGATAAATTCAATAGGGATAATTTAAATGGGCGAATATGGTATTAAAATGAAAAGGTATTACAAAAAAATGACAAGGCATATTCACTCCCTGCACGTTAGGTATTTTCGAAAAGCCTTATCATGTATTTCAAATGTCTTTTCATTTTTTAATGCCCTGTGTAAAATCACACTCAATTCAATACCTACTACTACTGCTTGTGTTCAGAAGCATCTGACTTTTGTTCTTGTAATGACTCTTAAAGAAGTTACATTAAAAACTTACATTAAATATGGTCATATATGGATGTTTGGTTTCAGATACGCTCCCTAAGCAAATTCATTCTTTAGTGACCTGACAGGAAAAAAAAACACTGTAAAACATGGTCGCATTAGAACTTCTGTGAGTTGTTCAATGTTTTTAATTGTAAATCATGGCAACAAAAATAAATCTTTCAAAAAAAATGTTCCCTTCAATGCTACTGTGCTTTTGTTACTGCTAACTTAGTGTGCAGAACTATCTGACCTTCGGTTATGTAGACCAAAGCAAATCCCTTGATTCTGAATAAAGCCATGTACTGAAACGTTACGTAATAAACTCCAAAACGCCCCATCATCGAAGAATTCATTGACATGCGAATTAATGTTCAGAATAAAAAATTATTGTCTTCATTTAACTTTTCGACTGCTTTGAATAATATTTACAACTTGCGCTGAGTTTTGCTTTTCAATAAGGTCAAGGTCAAGTCAGGTATCCATTTCGGCTGAGCCTGCGACTGATTTTCTAAAATCCACAGAAGGTACAACTGTCTCGGGAATAATGGATTGGCTGAAACCATTTTATTAGTGTGTTTTGCACTGTTGAGTTATCATTTTGAATTCTATGGAAAACTAAACGCAATGATGTACATAATTAGTTTACTTACGAGATACGCAAAATTAACATTTTCAACTTAGGTTAAGCATTTTGAGCCAAAACTATCGGATCACCGCAATTTTAGTCGTAGTTCTAAATTTCAAGAGGCTATTTATTTATTTACGAGTACTGCCTTGTTTATTTACTTCTTCATAGACCTGATAGATAAATGAGAAAGTGTAGACCGACTCAACCGAAAACCACTTTTTTACATCTTGATTCATAGATTTATCAATTCTAAAGTACGTAGCGGCTCAGGATATGTGGGGACCAGCCGCAGAATTTAGTTATTAAGCACTTTCTGGAACCCCATTTTTTGCTAATGGATTTCACAATGCTAATATTGGCGGGCCCCTGAGGCGAACACTAGCACTAGAGGCTAACATGTAGGTATATAAAAACGCAGGGCCGTTGCTACCCAGTCCGCAGGTGTCCGCCACAGACAGGGCCGGGCCCCGAAGGGGGCCGGGCCTTCCTTCGGCCAAAATGAAAAAGAATATCTTCAATCTTTGATTTCTAGGAACCAGAAATATATTTAACAATGGTAAAAGCCGTAGTAAGAATATTATCAATTAACAACAAACGCCATCTGAATAACCAAGAAATATCCTAGACAAACTATACTTCATAAACTATTGCACTTCAAGCAAGATTCCGTGAATTTCAGATTTTATCCCGGCAAAGCTCTAAAACTTCAAATGTGTGTTCAAACATGCGCAGGTATCCGCTGTTCTAAGATCAAACCCCGGATCGTAATTAAAAATGTCGCGCAACCCAGAATCGTTTGTACAACGGCATTGCATTAGTATTTCCGAACATGGGCGTAACGTTTTTCTTGACAATGCAAACTAAATTAACTTTCAACGAAATGTAATTTTTTGTCTATGGGTATGAGGTTTTAGGCTTAGTGCGAAGGATTTTAATTCTTTAAATAATGAAGAGGATACTGCAAATGCAAAATGGCCACTATGAGGTAGAATTTGTTTAAAATTGGCAGTTGTTAGTTTAAACCACTTTGAACAACTTGTGCAAAAACTGTTCTCATTAGTAATTATTGGCCATGTTGAATATCTACATCCCTGGCCATTGGCGACTGTTATTATTTGTTTCTTGGAATTGAAATATTCTGAAGAACTTTTGTATAAATTTCTAACCGGATTTCAGCTTGGCTTAATCGTGAAAATTACCATCTTGAAATAGTTAACTCGGATTTTTATTTGCCAAAGCAATCTATAATCCGGGCAACTACTTTATGTAAGATTTGTTCGGATTAATCAAAGGGACAACGCAATTGTGTCAATTTTTCTCCAAATCAGACCCAATCCTTGGATATTATTTCAATGCGTCGACTTTTCACCGTCAAAACGATCCAAACAATGGCTTGGTTTTAAACAAAAACCATAGTTTTTAAAGGTTTTCCCGAGTGGTCAGAAAAACAAATTTGTCAATTTTCAGCCAAATAGAGCTAATCTCCACTCCACCAAAAGAACTTCTTCCCGGTTTGAATAGCTGTTTACAGCAAAATCTATTTTTTTTGTGCTACTTTAACAAACTCGTTTATATTGTTTAGATTAGTTTATACCATATATATTTGTAGATCATTTTTTTTTAAATACCACATATACTTGCACAATAATAATTTTTTAAATTTATGGGCCGGGCCAGCGGGCAAAAAGACAGGGCCGGGCCAAGGCTAGCAACGGCCCTGGACACGAAGGCTGACAGGTGGTGGCGCCAAGAAAAAGACGACGACGAACGAACTGGAACTGGACTGTGCAGAAAAACACCTGACAGGGATATGGCTCACATCCACTCACTCCACACTTCACACACCCCACCTCTGTGCTCTGAAGAACCTGAGAACTGAAAGGAAAGGCGAGCTCGCGAAAGCAGGCTTTACAGTCTCGTTCTTTCGTTTGGCCAGAGGTGTGTCAGTATGTTCGACGGTACAGGATGGTTTGTAGTTCATATTCCACTTCTGTTTTGTTTTACTTACATAAACTTGTTCAAAGATGAACACAGCTCACATTGTTGATTTCTAATTAATTCAGACCAACGCTGAAAATTGAAAACTAACTGCGACGCTATTTTTAAGCTAAGGCAAATAGTCCCAAGTCTAAATCCAAATAGAACAGTATTACGTGTGTGTATTTATGAAATGAGACAACCACGACAGCAGGATCATGAAATATCAAAATTCAAACCAAAGACAACCGCGCTCATATGCTCAACCAACCACAAAATATAATAAATGCGCATGCGCAATTTCTAATTCCTGATTCATGAATCGACTCCGGAGCAAGAAGAGTCGATTCATGAATCGGAATCAGAGTCATAATTTTAGGTGTGAATCAGAATCGCCTATTTGATTCATGATTCTCAAAACCTATTGAATCAGAGTCGGAGTCAGAATCATGAATCGATTCAGAATCGATTCATGAATCAGAGTCATGCGGAGCACTAACTCTTGGTGGTGTGTGAGATGTGGTTTGGCGGTGGGAATTAGAGCCCACTGTTCCATACTTTATGGCGCTTGCGTTCATTGTAAACTACATCTCCAATCTCTACTGTTGACCGTCAAGCGTGCGTGCTACTACCAGTAGTGCTATCATAGCTGATTATTAGTTGTTACATCACACAACTGGTAATCAAAAGGAAAATAAATGTAAGTTAAAATTCAGATCATAAATCCAATATTTCTATCTGTCATTTGATGAATATCTACGTTCTCGCTTGCCAATAATTTCAGCCTTGACCTCAAGAACTTATGTTCAATTTGTCCGTTTACCACATCAACTAACTGTTCATTGTCAACAATTGAGAGTCAACGAGCCGCTGAATTAATTATGCACATTTATATGTAAGAATTGTTAATATATGCATTTGAACTTTATCCTATTCATATGCAGAATGGAGTAAGTACGTCTTTCGTGTGCGAAAACAAACCTCTCTAAATTCGTCATAAATTCCATAAAGCAGAAGGTTAGAATTTCACGACGTCACTAATGCTTTCCGTAACCAATTACAGTATTTTTGCATTTGCATATCAACATTAATTGTAAAAAAAATAACATGTACTTTCTTATGCCTTAGTTTGTTTTTTCATTTTCCCCTGCTGCTGCCTTTAAGCTGCCACAGGATAATTCCCACACCACATCTACACACCTCCCGTGAATTCACTAAGAGTAGAAAAAAGGACGACATTAATTTGACGTTTTAAAGTCTAGTAGAAATTCCCTAAAAAAAAGCGAAATTAAAAAATGTCTCTGAAAAAGAGACGAAATCTTCCTTCGTGGCGCCCTCAATAACTACAAAACAACTCGTACACTACACTAGGCTAGGGACCCGCTCCCATCCCAACAATGCTCGTTGCCTTCTTTTCATTGAAACATGACAGAATTTTCGGCCACGACAGTAAATTAAAAGCGTGTTAAATAGGTATTAGAAATTTGAATGTTGTTATTGAGTAGCGCTACAAACTACAAGCTGAAGTTAGAAACTGCTGCTGAGTCTATGTCATTCTTGGTAAGAACGAACCAAAGTGAATTTGGCGTAACATGTTATGAATATAATGAAGCTATCGAATTAAACACCGAATGCTAAACTTATGATAAAAGTGTATTTACATGAAAAGCATGCCTGAAGTGCTTAATCACAGTAAATGTAAACTTTAAATGAATAGCAAGGTAAAACATTTAGTTCTTCGAAAATTAGGTATTAAAAGATGTCCTCTTTTTCGAAATGTTTGAGTTAATCGGCCTGCCTACTGGAAAGGGAGGGAGATATCCTGTGACTGGAAGTGGAGTGCCAGAGCACTCCATCAGCTCAAATCCGGTGTTTCCTGGTTTGCTTATAAAATTCACCTAACCATAAAACCTCAAAAACATCAAGGATGGTTTGGGGTAATATGGTTAGGTTCCCTATCAAAGACTTGACGGAACATATTTTGAACACAACTCAAGGAACTCAACTCTGGACAGTTTCTAAAATTGGTATGTTGAACAAAGGGGATTTCCGAATCCTTTCCCCATATCACGAGGAGACATGCTCCGTGAACATTGTAGTTACAATTGAGCATTGCTTCAAAAGACTACTGCTTGGTGTTTTTGGAGCTCGTATATTTACTGAGACCAACATGATAATTATGGTACAAAGCTACGGAAACAAGTGTCACCTACAATAAGTTGGGGAATAATCAGGAATTGGAAGGAATCTTTAAGCGTGACAATAATAACAATATTAGCTATACGATGACCCTGGCGGAGCGGACCTGGAACCTTGATATTGTTGATGCTCGTCATATGCTTTCATTCTGCAATGCAACCGCCGACTCTTCCGTAACTAAAGAGAAACCGGGTAAATTTGAAATGTTAATTAGCCACCCCTGAGTGGTATTGCAAGCGGTGTTACGATAACTCTCCTCGAATGTTCTTCCACCCACTCACTGAAGAAGTGTACCTTTCATGGAGTCTGCACCCGTCCGTCTATGTGGATGCGGACTCTTTGTTGTGAAGATAAGTATTCGTTGATTTATTTCCAGTCTGAGGCGCAGGTGAGGATTTTTGAAACAGTTTTGATTTCCAAATTCATTTGAGACCAAGTTCCTTTGACCAGTTCCATAGAGAAATGAGGTAATCAAGATTTGTAGTATCGAATATCAAATCCGGTAGGAACTACTCGCATTTATTCGTCCTCAAAAGAGCAGCGCAAGACCAACGCTCAGAAACACTTACTAGAAATTTTTTTACAATCTTCTTGTCTACGCACATTTTCTCTACGACGAACCTATAATTACTGGGTCAATGGAATTTTTCCAACTGGACCTTCAGGGAACGGGTCTTGAAAAACCCAGGCTTTCTTTACATATCCTGCATGTACATGATCCAAAAGAACTTGTCGCCGGCTCTCACAATCTTGGTAGGATTCCTTAATCTAAAAAGCAAGAGAATAAAGAAATATTTTATTTTGATAGTGAGACCTTTCCTCGCATGGCTATTTGAAGGCTTAGTTAATGCAATTCAATTTACCATGTGTTTGGTGTCCGTGTCCGATGTATTCACAGGAGTTTTTTCACGCTTAAGATCATTGGACAGCTTCTCTGTGGCATTTTCAAGATCTCGTTGATAGTCCTCGAAATTTACGGACTCCTTCGTTTTAACCAAGTAGAAAGAAAATACGTATGTGTAGATCAGCGTCTGCCTAGAGCGATACAAGACATCTAGTGCCTGTGAATCAAAGGGGACAATTTATTGACCAAATTGTCAAGTAAGTAGAGTACAATATTGAGCTACAGTTGGGTCACATGAGAGAATATTTAAAAGAAAGTGAAACCCTTTTTTCCACTCAAGTTTTACGTTCAGCATCTTAGTCTTATCGCCCAATGACGCCTCTTGGGATGCTAAACCAAAATCCCAATTCTTATTCTCGTGCCGCACAACTTTCGTTAACATCAGGCCATGTTTTCGATGGAACGTTCCCACAAGTTTCATGAGCGCTTGATTTTCAAACGGAATGTAGTGATAAATAGAAAACGACAAAACCTGAGCCTTCAACTCGTAAGGAATGGTAAAAGAAACAGTGGCAAGGTTCATACTAGTATCCGTCGACGGGATGGGAAAATCTTCAAATTGGAACAGTAGCTGAAGTCCTTCAAAAACGAAATTCAATTGTTGAGTAATGAGCCTCAAAACACATTCAATAGTTTCCGTTACGGCAATAAGCTCCGCCTTCGCTTTTGCAAAGTCTTCACCCAGTCTCCAACAAGCTCGAAGGACCATGACCTGTTCCTTGGGTGTGAACTTCTTCTCCTTAGACTTGAGTAACGCTGGGATATGTTGAACAAGTGTTTGGACAGATGAAATTTTCCTAGAAGATTTAATTTTGGGTAATATGTTGTTTGGTTCGGAGGGTTCTGAAATTTCGGGACTCATGAGCAGGTTTTGTGCGGATTTTAGCAGAGCTTCGCTTTCTTTCCCGAATTTGCTCAATTGAGTGGGGAATACGGAGAAAAAGTTGAGCTTGTGGGTTGGAAACAGTTAGCAATTTGATCCAAAATCTTCGTGAGCCGGTTTTGACAGAGACTCCATCGATTCCAGATTGAATCAAGATATTTCGACGTGTGATGAAATTCCGTGGGACAGCAGCAGTGCTCTGTGCTGGGCTTGGCAAATGACTTGGCGAATTTTCAAAGCTATCCTGACCTGGTGCATGCGCTGTCATTGATTTTGAAGTTTCCGCACTTTTCAGGTTTTCTATTGAAATAAATTAAGATAAAATTGAAAAGAATCAACAGGTTTAAGTAGATTCATATTTTAATTTGGCGTCAATCATGCCAATGCTAGAAAATCGGACAAGTTTGGTCATATTCCCCATGCTGCAGGATTCAGCGGCGCGGAATGACACCAAATTCAACACACGAATCTACCCTTAAACATTGTTTTATAGTGAAAGACTTGTAGCTTAATGCTGCTTTCAAATGTCAGATATACCTTTCAAAATCCGGACAGCAAGCGTTTGAATTACGTCAACTTGTTTCTCAATTGCGTTCTAATTCTTGAGCAATTCCTGAGCAAGCGCCGAACACCAGTCAACCTCGTCCATCGTGAAACTCAGCGCCATTTTTAGCTGTCGCTTTACAACTTTTCTACTCCAGTCTTCTGCAGGGCGTGGTTTACCCAAGCAATGAATTCCGTATTCAACGACATACTTCCACGCTCGTAAGGTTATCACGGGCGGAAATTCCTCATCTTGACCAGGACAGGGTTCTTCTAAAATACCTTTGACCTTGGAAATGGAGTTCCTCGAGTGGAGGTGCTTGAGAACGAGCAGGGGTGTGGATATGAGCTGGTCGTAGTAATCGAGAGCAGCGTAACCTGGCGGTCTTTCGACATATCGCCTCGTTCGAGGTTTAGGATGGGGTAAATGTTTGGACGGTTTGAAGAAGTATAGTTTTTCAACGGTCGTAGAGACAGACGAGATGGTGCGGTCGAACGTAAAACTTGGGAAGTAAAAATAGGTTTCATTTGTTTTAAATTACCTGTGTGTCATTAAGCGAGTCGAAGAGCTTGCGTTCAACGTTGTGTCTCTCCATTGAACTGAGGTAGCGGGTATTTGCTGTCACGAATCTTTCCAGGCCAGATCTCTTATTTGCTTGTGCGTTCTGTAAGGCTAGGCTTTGGGGCGACATTTCTCTAAAACAGTTTGACCTGTGCAATTAACCACAAAGCTGTTAAAATGCAATTTATCTTGCGGCAGGGTTAAAACCTTGCAAATGTAACTGGGAAAATGCAAGCATTAATACACAAACTTTACCACTGATTTCCGTGAAGAGCCCAGGGCCCAAGACATACCCAGCAAAAGGTGTATGAGCACATGGGACAAACCACCTGATTGCACCCGACGTCCTTATCAAGCGTGGCGTTGCATTTCGGACAGAGCTGCAAATTACGATTTTTACACAATTGTGAATCGAAATGAAAAGTAGCGGTTGGAATATATTTAAAACCAAACCGAAAGATAGCGGTTGGGAAAATTTTTTAGGCCGAAATTTCCAGACGATAGCAGAAATGTAAACCGAACCGAACCGAAAGTTAACTATTTGTAAACCGAAGCGAACCGAGGTAATTTCGACGAAAGTCAAACCGAAACCCGAAAACCAAACCGAAGGTTCAACCGAAGCAAACCGAACCGAAAGCCAGCCTTAAATGCAAGCTAGTAGTATATTCTACTCACCTTTGTATTAACAGCCATCCAACCGGAACTCTCAGCTTCTTCGTCACACTTCTTGAGCCATCGGTTGAGCCAAGAACATTTGACAGGATCATGCCATCCTTGACCGCATTGGAAACAGAATATGAAGTTACAGGCGCAGGTAACAGGTCTCCAATCCACCCACTGTACACGGATTGCATTTGTACAATCCGCAGATGGACACCATCTCATAAGTCGATTACACTAATGAAACAACAAATAAGACATTAGAAATTAAAATACAAATACAATTAACGGATAAAGCATGACCTTGAAATTGACCTACTTACCTGAACAAAACTGCTGGTAATGAGCTGTTGGTACTTGACTTTAACCTTCGGGTCTCCCACAAGTTTCATTACTGTGGCATCATCTACCAGTATGGGGCAATCGTGAGCGGCACATGCTATGGTTTGACCCATACCCTCCTCCATAATTTTAGTAGTTAGATACTCGGACCAGCATTGAGTACAGAATCTATGTCCGCACTCCAGCCCACACATCATCTGCCAAACAATAGGTTTATTAGCTTCACAATATGATTCAAAATTCGACTAATCAAATGAAACTTACGGATGAGACTTTCTGAAAATTGCAGATGTCACAGTCCTCGGCACCGCTTGGTGGTATCGGGATAGGAGCTCGACTAATGCTTGGATCCACAACTCGTGCAGCTTTAAAGAGCTTGGCCTGATCTCCTTCGTAGTAGGCTTCAAGTAATTTCTCCTTGTCCCAACCAAAGTGGTTCAAAAGAATCCGCATTGTGGTCGTAGGCAGTTGAAGAACAGTATTTGCCTAAAATAGACATGAATGTCAAGTAATTGAGCTTTTCGTGGGCTCAGCTTCGTTCAGCATTACCTCTTTAATAGAATCGGTCATGTGCTGAACGATTGCCTCTGTAGAGAGAACCGTGAATGGATACTCTTCGTCAGCTTTTCTGTCAGAAGATCCTCTGTCTTCTCTCTCCATTGCAAACTGAACATCTTCTCCACTGGACTCATTACCGCTGTCCTCATACTCTTCAGAAGATTCAATACTCGAGTCTGTGTTGTCTACTGACGGTGAGGCAGTTGATGTGGAAGGTCCGGAGTTCCTGGATGACTTCTTCTTCCTGCTCTTTACTTTCGGACTCCCTGTTCCAGCAGAAGTTGACGGAGATGAGGCAGCTGATGAGGTGGAGCTAGACGGAAGCTCAGCTGCCTTGGATTGATTGTCGAGCTTCTGTTTTTTAGGGAAACGGGCATCGCATGTCGTTGGTGTAGTACTACTACTTGCTTGATTCGGAGTGGTTGGTACAATTGGTGGAGGAATAGTGCTGGATGAGGGTGACTCCTCAGGCCCGGAAATCGTGGGGGCTCCTACTTCTGAAAATCCAACATTTATGCAGTCTCAAAGCCTTTATTCTAACTTTAATTTTCATTTCCTTTGTATATTTGTTTGTTTACCTCCCGCATCAGACAATTGAGCCGGATTCGCGGCTGCGTGATCACTTCCAGTCCCTTTATCAGGAGTTGAACTGGAAAAAACAAAAAGTACAATAATGTCAATCATGTTTTGTAGCTTTGCATTGATGTGCTATAAGTTTAAGTTATCTACTTCAAACTAATTAATTAATTAATATATCTCTTCCAACGTTCTGTTCACCTCATCTTTGCTTCTAGCTCCCACCGGGTGTTAAATACAAAAAATAACTACTAAAAAAAGATTAACTACTATCAAATAATGTTCTGTTCTTGAACCTATAACCTAACTCATCAAATGCAGAATGCAAAAATGATGACTTCAGGGAAATGCAATCTTTGTTTTTTCTTTTACACAGAGAAAACAAGCAAACAGTCACTTTCCTGGTTGCCATGACTTATTCGTTGGACACTTGTCACTGATTCGACATTCAGGTCTACAATATGGAAAAGAAATTGAAACTGAAGAACTGTAGCCGCAGGTTTTTAGTGAACAGACGTCCATGCGAGATCCTCGAAGACATCTTTCATTTGCTAAGCATTCTGAGTCAGATTTGCAGTCCGGTAGCTCTGTAAAGGTTCTAATTTAGAAATTGAAACAAATATTGGTACAAAGGTTTCATTGTATTGGTATTTCGCTCTTGGGTAAAAATATCCATTGAATTTTTACATACCGACTCGTTTAAACTCTCCACGTGAATTGAAATACATATCAGATGGACATTCAAAATAATAAACAATATGGATCGAAACCGTGAATTGTTCACAACTCGGCAAAGTTGCGTTGGACTACATGGATTTCCAAACCTCCTGGACATCTGCTTAACTCTGAACGTGGTATTCAGCATTACTCGAGCAAGGACTGGCAATTTGGCAAGGAAACAGGGATCAATACAGCGCAAATTTCTGCAATTCTTCAAATCAGCGCACTCCAAATCTGTTGTGCATTCCGGAGATTCTACTGGAGGTGAAATAGACAGGAGAATAAAGATGTAACGTTTTGGGTAATTGCTGAAAGCATAAAGTATTTCCCTGATTTTTAACTTTAGTCGACGACACTCAATTCTTGCATCACCAATATGACCAGGAATGTCTGAAACGATTTCAGATAAAACGGTATTCTGCACAATGTGCCCGCAGCTTCTCGCTGAATTCAACTTACATGAGCAATCCATAGTTTGAGTGGGCAATGTGTTCTTAACCACGCAATCAGCGTTGATTCCGCAAGGCTTGCTAAATATACATGGATTCTGACATCTGCTTTCAATATATAGACGAGTCTGTTGGGAAAATTTACGTCCGATTGACATTCTTTGGTTGGTTCTGGAACCGGAACTGTGCAAAGTTTAATAAATAAGAAAAAGCTGAAATAAATGGAACTCAAGCTTTTAAGTTCCAAACCTTGCACAAGAATTTGCCGCATTACGGACCAAGCCATGTGCACACTCACAAGATGTTCTATGACTGATCACCACACAATTCTCTGACCCTGTACAGTTGCATGGACTGATATACTTTTCGTTAACACAAGACAGATGGAAGAGGCATTCGTTTCGTAGTCTTTCCTGCACACAGGTGCAAGGCATTCAACCCGTGGATTTCCAAAGTATCGATCCAAGCATCGACATTCTGCTCGATGATTGAATAACACTCAGTATTCCTGCCGCATTGCTCGTAACCGCAAGAATTGGCACAGTTCTCATTGATACAGGCTTCCATTCCGTATACGGACATTGTTCATGACTCTGGCAGCTAACTGCGATAGAAAATCGTTTGTTAGAACTATAAACTCATGCAAAAATTAATATTCGAAATTAATTATTCTAATCACCTGGAATGCACTGATACTCAGAATTTCTAGTGTACTTCGGTCAACAAGAACAGGAAGCCTTATGATTGACAGCTCGGCAGTTCCCCAGTGGAACGCATGGAGATCCTTGACATGGATCTTGACTTGTTGGACGCAGGCTCAATCTGATGGACATTCTTCATCCCGGGTGCATTCCAGAAGGATCTTCGGTACAAGACGTCGGGGTTCACAGCCTATTCGTGGATCTCCTTCCATTCCTTTGGGGCATATGCAAATCGGGTCGTGGTTTATTACTCGGCACTGCGCATTTCGACCGCAAGCTCCTACAGAAGGAAAGTTACGCTTATTTTTCAAGCATATTACAAAAATGACAGATTCTTTTTCTAGGTTCGACATTCCGCGTTGCGCCCACAAATTCCCGGGCAGAAATCAATACATTTAAGATTTCGACAACCTCTGTTAGACGGGCAACCCTGGTCGATGGTACATTCAGGTCGACAGAATGGAGGTTGAACAAAGTAGCCAGATCGACATGAACAAACACAGACTCCGTTTCGGTTTTCACAATCCGCATTCTCTCCGCCAGGGTTTGTATAGCATTGATCCTGCTTTGGAACGGAACAGGTTGTTAAATTCGTCGAATCTCGCAGCGATAGAATGGCTCACCGAAGTAGTTGGGTAGGCATGAGCACACTGAAATGTAACAAAATGAATTATTAGGATTTTTGGTAAATCATAATTCATTTTGAATTTAAGCCTACACGGTGAATGGTTGTGAACCCAACACTCAACATTTTCCCCACAATTTGCTAGTCGACGGGAGAGATCAGCACATTGACGGGAAATACAAGCTTTTGTCAATGAACAATCCGAGCTGGATACACATTGCGGCTATTATTAAAGCTATATGCTTTGCTTACATGTGGAGGTCGCAACACCGTTTGCGGCTTGACATTGGGTATACGTATGGTTTACAAAGCGATGGGTCACAAGGGTCAGTTATTCGGTTGGGTTTCTCTGGTTCAGCTGAAAACATGAGTTTACGATAAAATTGTACAGAATTTTAATAGCTTAGCTCTGAGTATTTGATCACATTTCGACTTACGAAATCTATGACAGCCGTGGAACGCATAAAATCCCACTGGACAAGTACAGATCGGTACAAGACTTCAGACCGAGCAAATTGCTTGAACTCGGCAAAAATCAAGGACACAGGTCTCTGCATTTAGGTTGAGAACAGACTCTCTCTAGCTGGCAGTCATTTTCCGTTACTCGGGATAGCATCCTCGGTATGGATCGCCATAAAATTCAGGTAAACATTGACAGGCTCCGGCTCCATTTCGATTCGTGGACGGACACAGCATTTGATCCGCGAGAATTTGGATAGCAAAGATCTTGACGTTCCAGGGTTAAACAATGACTGGTGGTGGTATTCTCCATACACCAAATGGATCTCCGGCATATCCTTCCTCACAACGACAGAGGGCGTGATGATTCATTGCCCTGCAGTCATAATTGTAGCCACAAGCTCCGAAACACGGGTCTGAACCGAACACAGGCCTTATCGGTAGGACAGTCTGGTGATATGACGCATTCTGATGGGCAATATGGCGGGTATCCATAGTAGTTGGGTAGGAAACTGCAGATGGCTTGATCGCCTGAAGCTCGACATTGTGAAAATGGACCACAGTTTGCGCTAGGACGAGGATCTCGTTTAATTTCAGGTCTTGGCGGAATTACAATTATTCTCATGCAGTCATTGATTTGCCGAACGGATTTCCGGAATAATCAGGAGGACATGTACCTGGAGAAACAAAGCAATGTTTAAAATACGCCGAGTTGAACACGGCCTGTGCGTTCGCTTTCCATAAACTAGTGTCAAAACGCGTCGAATTTTTATAGCTTGATATTGATACGTACATATTTGGATGTGGTAGTGAACTTTTCAGTTTGCAGATGGAGCGCACGTGCCATGGTATGGATCTACGTATCGCCAGTGGATGCAGGTTCGATCGAAAGGACATTATGAATTATGAATTCGGGAGGCACTCCACTCAGCTCGACAGTTAGGTGGTGGCGATCCGAAGTAGGTATCCTGACAGGCACTTTCCACTCCATTTTGTGCACGACAAAAGCTATTTGGTCCACAAGGTGATGGATTACAAAAATTCACAACAGCTTCCGGCATTCTTCCTATGAGCTGAAATGAATCAGAGGTTCTTTATAGCGATGCACAACAGATAATTTTAGAGTAAATCCAATCTTCAAACTTACGTATTTCTTAACAGCCACGGAAGGAATCACCTTCGAACCCGGTTTTACAAACGCATGAGGGAAGAGGGAACGTGCTGACGAACAAAGCAATCTGCATTGTAGCCGCATAAGTTCGAGCACGGATCGACGCAGTGTTTTCGGTTGCAAGCTTTTGTCGTTGGGCAATTGGGATTTAGAACACATTCCTGTAGGCAACCTGAATATGGGTCTCCGAAGAATTCCAGTTCACCTGTGAATTTAAATGGCCCTGTAAGTAACCTTCCACTTTCATTTCAAGCTTATTCAAACATACAGGTGCACGATGCTGCACCCTTCCTCTCAGCACAAATACCGTTAGGTCAACAAGTTGATGAAGAGCTTCTTTATTTGTGGTGTCGTACTCTCGGCTCTTATTGGTTACAAATAGCAACCTTTGAATGGAAATCCAACGTAGCGAGTAAAACCTAAAAAAAATTAAAAATTAGTATCCGGACCGGATCCGGATGGAATTTTAGCACATTTCCATTTCTTCGACTTACATCTGCAATCAGAATTAGCAAGGACACGACGTTCTGCGTTGAAACCACATGCTCCTGGACAAGGATCAACACATCGATACTGAAGACATGCTTTATTTCTCGGACAATCCTCACTAATTGTGCACTCAGGTCGGCAATCGGCAGGAACAGACAGCATATCCGATGATAGTCTTGCACTCCACATTTTGCCCACAGTGGGAAGGAATACAGGGATCTCACAGTTCTGGGATGGGTTCTATGTTCTATGACCTTTACTTCAAAGCAATTGTAGAAGAGGTCACCCTTGTATAGTCTTTTCTGCACGAACAAACTGAAACTGGAAACAAACTGGAAGAATCCAATAAAATTAAATGTTCACTGTATTACCACACATATGAAATTCATGCAAGCCTTGAGCAAGTCACATTCTGAGTTAAAGGTACAATCAGGCCGAAAAGATGACGGTGAGCCAACGTAACCCTGCACTCAGCTTCAGCTACTATAGACGCGATAGATAAATGAGAAAGTGTTTTAGACCGACTCAACCAAAAACAACTTTTTTAATTCCTAATTCATAGAATTATCAATTCTAAGGTATGTAGCATCTCGGGATTTGTGGGGACCAGTCGCATGATTAAGTTATTAAGCACTTTCTGGAACCCCATTTTTTTCTTATGGGTTTCACAATGCTAATATTGGCGGGCCCCTGAGGCGAACTCCAGAGATTAACATGTAGGTATATAAAAAACGGCCAAATATATCGCGTCTATTGCGATTCCATTCGTTTCTCGGGATTGACTGGAAGGACCAAACAGAGATGAAAGGCAAGGATTTAGTCTTCACAGGTGGTAGAGGAATGACGAGTTTAGCCTGGGATACATTCACGGTTTGGTTTTCACACTGAGCATTCAGTCCGCAGACTCCTGGGCAAGGATTGACACACTTATTTCGGACGCAGATTTTGGTTGTCGGACAGTCTTGCTTTAGCGTACATTCGAGGCGGCATCTGAATAATTATGTTTGAGAGAGTTTCATTGATACTTCGAGCTTTGACTTCTTCGGTTGCATGAGAGTAGTAAAATTCTAAATTACAGTTTAAGGATCAACGAAGTAACTGTGACGCATTGGCATGAGTCGGCGCCATTTCGTTCTTGACATACTGTCTGACCACAGGGCGGTGGATTACACACGTCTTGATTCTGTACCTTAACTGTTGGAATTTAAAAAATTATTAGGTCCACGAATCAACACACATTGCTTACCCGGGCCATGCGTGTGTCCAAATCAACACATTTGCGCTTGACGTTTGAGACTCTCTATCGCCAAAACTCATGTTCTCCGTTCAACTCATGTCAAATTCATAACCCATGGTTCGTGCACGTACTTCTCGATAGAAATGAATAGTGTATTGAATACGTTTGTGTTACGTAATTTGATTATGTTATGTATGCTTACGCATGTGATGCTACCACTTAGGCTAAGCTTTGTAATTGATATCATTCAACTCTAGAAAGAAACACCGCGCACCATAATGCATGGTTCATTTTCGATTTTTAGTCTTCAACGCGATCGAATCTCTGCTGGCCATTTCTGCACCTGCACAGAATATTCGGACTAAAATTCCCGGACTACAAATTACAAAGTACAAATTGCAAACTAGAAATTGGAAAACTGAACGTGTAAGCCATTATGGCTGAGGCATACCAAACTCCGGAAGATCCCTGGGCTGACATATGCAATTTGCAATACACACATGTGAATCTGTATCTGCATTCTGTATGTGCCCCGAACCAACTTAGGCCCTCCGCTCCGGCCCTCCAGCCTTCCGGCCCTCCGGAGGGCATTTCCCCATATGTTAGCATTAGGGAAACACAAAGTAGGCCCTCCGGATAGCCTTTTGCCCAACTATTGGCTTAGAAGTTCGAGCCCAACTGTCGCCTAATCCGCCTAGTCATTAGGATACTCTGTATTTGTTAGTAGATGTGAGTACAATCGTAATTTTCCGAAGATTAGTCTTTCTAGTGCACTGTTTTCTGGTTCCACATATTTTCCGAAAATAAATATTTATTTGCTCGAGTGTGACCTAACCTAACCAGTTGAACACTGTAATCGCTCTCATAATTTCAACATTACGATATGTAATTCACATGCAAACATTATATCAACGCGAAAGGATGAGGCATTTGGCAACATGACATCGATTTCAGTGTGTCGAAATCGACAAACGCACGGCATGGCGTCCTGCTGAACTCAGCCCAAATTTCCCATGTTCTTTTCAGGCCATAATTTACTGAAAAAATTCATAACGAGCGTAAAGGTTATTTGACCCGAATTTGGTGTCAAGCCGTAACTTAATAGAGTACAGTACAGTAGTAACAGCTATAAAAATTTCCCCCAGGTGGAATGAAACTTTTTAATAATAACCTTTTTTGAAAACAGGTGTGACGAATCCGACACACGCATGGCCTTTCGAGGGTTAAGCAGACACATACCAGGGGGTGTGGTAAGGAACAGTACGAGTTTGGAATTGGACCTTCAGTACAACTCACTCCAAACAGAAGCAAGATGGATGATGAGCGATAGCTCGACAATTCGCATTGACTCCACAACGTCCAACGCAGGGATGCGTGCACTTCTGATTAATACAGGCTAAGGGGATAACTGACAGTCGTGATTATCAATGGTGCAATCCGGTCTGCTGACTGGCGACTGCCTAACATAATTAAAATTGCAAGTACATTCAGCCACTCCGTTCCGAACCTGACATTCTGCATAATTCTCACAAGGAGAAGAAATAGGCAGGTGCGGAACCAGGATGTTGTCAAGGAGGGGGCTGAACATAAAAATTTTCGGGAGCGCAAGAGGGGAAAATTCGCGCGCAAGCACGCAAAAAATTTATCATTTTTTTCTCGCAATGAATGAAAAATTCAAGCAATTGTTTGAAAGCCGTACCTGTTTTTCGACATTTTAGCGACTTTCATAATGTATGAATTTTGATGTTTTGTTTTCTCATTACATTAGCTGTTGTTATGCTTATAGGTATTTGATCTTGGCAATTGTGCTTTGCTTGGATCCCATTTTGGTCGGATTTTAACAATTTCATAGTTTGATCCCCATTCAAGCAATTTTGAGAATCAATGATTTTAAATTATGCGTTACGTTGCCGAAGGATTTTGATTTTCGGATTTTGATTTTGATGAAATGACCTTATTTTGTATTTTGACTATTAAAATATGTGATTGAAAAATAACGATTTCTAGCTGAATTGGCGACTTTATATCACAATCTGATTTCAAAATCACGATTTTATCGTTGATTATAATTTGATGATTTGTTTTTGACGGCTAGAAGAGACTTGATTTTGATTTTGGGATTTTGAAGGCGAATCTTAGGTGATTTTGGCCAATAAAATTATATGTGGAACTTATTTGAGAA